>CAUYPK010099269.1:0-30185 GCA_963574355.1 Loris lydekkerianus
ACATGAATAGAACCTTCTCTAAAGAAGACAGACGAATGGCTAACATATGAAAAAATGTTCATCATCCCTATATATTAGAGAAACGCAAATCAAAACTACCCTGAGATACCATCTAACCCCAGTGAGAATGGCCCACATCACAAAATCTCAAAACTGTGGATGCTGGCATGGATGGGGAGAGAAGGGAACACTTTTACACTGCTGGTGGGACTGCAAACTAGTACAATCTTTCTGGAAGGAAGTATAGAGAAACCTTAAAGCAACTCAAGCTAGACCTCCCATTAGATGCTGCAATCCCATTACTGGGCATCTACCCAGAAGGAAAAAAATCCTTTTATCATAAGGACACTTGTACTAGACTGTTTATTGCAGCTCAATTTACAATCGCCAAAATGTGGAAACAGCCTAAATGCCTACCAACCCAGAAATGGATTAACAAGCTGTGGTATATGTATACCATGGAACACTATTCAGCTATTAAAAAAAATGGAGACTTTACATCCTTCGTATTAACCTGTATGGAAGTGGAAGACATTATTCTTAGTAAAGCATCACAAAAATGAAGAAGCATGATCATATGTACTCAATTTTGATATGAGGACAATTAATGATGATTAAGGTCATGGGGGGGGAAGCAGAGACAGGGAAAGAGAGAGTGGGGTGGGGCCTTGGTGTATGCCACACCTTCTGGGGGCAAGACATGATTGCAAGAGGGACTTTACCTAACAAATGCAATCAGTGTAACCTGGCTTATTGTACCCTCAATGAATCCCCAACAATAAAAAAATAAATAAATTAAATTAAATTAAAAAAAAAGAGAATGAAAGAAAAAACTTTACATTTCTCTTAGTTGTCGGGTCACTGTGTGGTGTTTTATGCATACCTACAATAGCTGAGCAGAGTCAGACCAACTAAGAACACGTGCTGCGTTACATCCCATTCTAAAGTCTACATAACAGTGGCATTTAGTATGTTCATAATGTTGAACAACCATCACCTCAACCTTGTTTCAAAATACTTTTACTACCAGAAGAAATCTTTTACCCATTTGGTTTTCAGTCCCCATTTCTATCTCCCTAGCCTCTGACAAACCCTAATTTGTTTTCTGTGGATATATAAAATATGGATATTTTATATAAATGGAATCATACAAATTTCAGTCATTTTTCCTATTTTTTAACACATATAATTTTTAAACATGACCATAATTATACACATTAGCTACACTGTCTGTTCCACTACAGTGTGGTTTCTTCAAGGACAGGAACCATCTTTTCATTCTCTTTTGACTTTATCAAGCACCGTCTTTGACATCTTCTTCATCTACTCAAAGCAATCAACCACATTGTCCATATTGTGATCTACCACATGGTAGGATATGATGTAAATATCAAATATTATTACATCCATCTGTTCTCTTTCCTTGTAGTCAAATGTTCAACTACATTTATGGCTCATCAAACTGCTTAGATTCACAATTCATGATTGCTTTATGAATTTATTTGCAACATTGAGACTGAAAGGAAAGGAGGAATTCACCAGGCAAATAGGTCAAAAAGAGGCATTTAACGTAGAAAAGGTCATAAGCATAAGGCATGGAAATAAGAAAACAAAAGTTTGGTTTAAAAAACTTAAAACACATTGTTATGGCTACAACGCAGGTAGTGTTTAATAGAGAGTTGAGAAATTATAGTCAGGAGATTAGTGGCTCTACACATATCAGCAAGAAATTTAGGTATCACCCTTGAGATTTAGTTTTAGGTTATTAGTACAATTCATTTTAAAAAATTAGTTAAATTTATACCAAACAGTTGATTTCATTTGCTTTATTTTGAATAGATAATGAATAATTAAAATACAATAAATAAAATTATTTTAAGCATGTAATTGCTGTGTAAAAAAATATTTCATGAATACAGTTGTCCTAGACTATGCTTGTGTGATGTGAAGCAAAGATATTTTTGTGTTTGTTTAGGACTATTTTCTCTATATCTATAGCAGTGCCTGATGTATGACAGATACTCAAGAATTTTTGCATGAACAAGAAAATGAATACTTGAATTGAGCATTATTGAAAAAGTATAAGTTAGTTAAATAAAGAGTAGATTAGCACTGAACCAGAGTGAAAAAGCTACAAGTATGATAGCCTAGGACCTTGAGAGAGTCTGGTGAATCTGCTCTGTTCAAGAACCTGAGAGAAGCCCAATAAAGCTGAGGTGGAGAAATCACGTCTAAAATGTTAGTAGTTGAGGCTGAAGAGGGAGGTATACTGTCTGTACCATAAGTAATATTATAAAACATGTTAAAACTTTGAAATTTATTCTAAGGCAATGGGAAGTTATTCATTGATTTGCATCATAGGAATTACAAGATAATTTTTCAACTTTATAATATTGTGATGGATTCTCTTCTCTATTCATGATGACTGGGAAGTGGTCATAAGTAGATGAGTAGATGTGAAGAGCTCAGTTAGAAGTCTATATTTGTGCAGTCTTGAAATTGGAAAGGCATTGTGGATGGAAAACAGTGGATGGATGATTGAGGATTCTTTAGGAAGTAGAATAAAATGGACGTGAACATTGCTGAGTGTGCTAAATTTGAAAGGGGTTAAGGAAACTAATAGGTTCATATATTGAGCAATTCAGTGGATAAATGTTTAGGTAGTTGCAGAAGATGCAGGTTTTAAACATGTCCTTTTGAGATTCTCATGGGGTTTCAAGATAAATTTTTTTTTTTTTTTTTTTGAGACAGAATCTCACTTTATAGCCCTCAGTAGAGTGCTATGGGGTCACAGCTCACAACAACCTCCAACTCCTGGGCTTAGGCTATCCTCTTACCTCAGCCTCCCAAGTAGCTGTGACTACAGGTGCCCACCAGAACACCCAGCTGGTTTTTGTTGTTGTTGTTGTTGCAGTTTGGCTGGGGCTGGGTTCAAAACCACCACTCTTGGTATATGGGGAGGTGGCCTACCCACTGAGTCACAGCTGTCGCCCAAAATAAAATGTTTTAATTGGCAGTTGTATGTAAATACACTGAAGATAGTGATAACCACAAAAGTAGAACAGGGAATGTAATGGTGATTCATAACTGTCAAAAAAATGCATTATCCTTGGAAGAAAATAAAGGTGGAAAAGTAAAAGACTGAGGACAAAGCATCAAGAAGCTTCCATATCTAATGAATAGAGTTTTAGAAGCACAATTGTGAAAGACAGAAAATACTGGAGGGTCAGAAAATACTGGAGTGATAATCAAAGTTCTTCTAGTAAAAAATGATAGACCTTACTCTAGGCAAAAGATTTCTGTTGGATGACTGCTTAAATAAATCAAAATGGGGTTTGTGGCAAAATCTGTAGAAGAAACCTGGGCCTCAGGCATTGCCCTGTTCAATGACCATGTAATGTTTGCTACTTTTGGTCTTCAAAAAAAAAAAAATAAAAGAAATACCAACTGGGATTTTGATTCTTCCACTTTACATAGGCTCCCCTATTTGAGCAGTATTGAGCAAGTCTGCAAATAGGAGTCAAATTAGATATTTTATCTTGCCTTTTTGAAACAAATTACCCACTGTTATGAGTAAAATTATGCTCCTTCACAAAGATAATAAAAATATAAAAGGTATTAATTTGATAATATAAGTCAAACAATTCCATTGTTTAAATTTGCCAAATAAAAGATGTAAAAAAGAAAAAATAACTCAGATATAGTACCTAATCAAAACTATTAATATCCTTATATATAAATGTATATTAATTGCACACATGCAAAAATTATATTAACACATTACATATGCATATATAATTAATATCATAATGAGGAATATATTTCATAAGCTATGTTTAGGAATCTTTATTAATAAATAATGAAACTGAGTTTTTAACATTCATAGCATGAAGACAGAAATCACGCTATCCTTCCTGAATCAACCCTTATAGTGAACAAGGAGTCCTCAATAAATCTATTGTTACCAAAAATAGTAGTAAAAATAATAAAAACAAATTATTTCTCACTGACCAAATAAGCCCCAACAAGAGTGTATCATTAATGTTTCTTAGCCCTCTTTTGTTCTCCAACATTCAGCAGTTTGCAATGAACAAAAAACTATACATACAATAATCAGATGTTCTTGTGTAACCCTAATCTTATATAAAACTTAATTTAGCTGTAGTCAATCTTTATTGAGTTGTTTTTAGTAAAATGATTCTTGTTTCACACCATGTCTGTTTTCTATGCTACTTACACGTTCCATTGGGAGGTTCTGTGCTATTGTCTTCAAGAATGAATTTTCCTCTCTTATTTTTTTATCATGTAATGTAAGATATATTGATTTATTTAATTTAACATCATGGTGGTTAAGTTATATGATATCAGAAGAAGAGTAAATACTTGTCAAAGACTTTACTTCCTCTTCTAGAGAAGAAAATAGTACATTTTTGGTTGCAAACAAAATAGTTGTAACATGTTAGGCAGAATTATAACCTTGTTTTTGCCTTTATTTGGAGATTAAGATAGTTTGGAGCTGTATATGGCTGGCAGAGTCACAAAGGTGGTTAATTTTATCTGTCAACTTACTGGGCTAAGATTTCCAGATGGATGTCAAAATGTTATTTCAGTGTGTGTCTGTGATGGTGTTTTTTGAAGAGAGTAGCATTTAATTAATCAGACTGAGTAAGATCCCCCTTCACCAGTGTGGGTAGGCATTATCTAATCAGTTAAGGGCCAGGATAGAACAAAAGATGGAGGAAGAATGAATTCTTCCTCTTCTTGTGCTGGGACATCCATCTTCAGAGCTCCTTGTTCTTAGGCCTTCACACTCCAACACTTACATAAGTACACCCCATCCTCCACTCATGCTCAATTCTTGAGTCTTTGGCCTTCAACTTGGATTTATACCACCTGTTCACCCCTGATTTTTAGACCTTTGAACTCATACTAAACTACACCACCAGCTTTCCTGGTTGTCTCGCTTGCAGACAGTGTATTCTAGAAAGTCTCAGCCTCCATAATTGCCTGAGCCAATTTTTAAGATAAATCCTTCTATCTAGGTATCTATATACTCTTTTATGTTCTGTTTCTATGGGGAACCCTAATATAAAATGTAACTGATTACTGTTCATATCTAATACATATCTCAGACTTAACATATTTAAAACTGAGCTCTTAATTTTATAACCTCCTCCAATCTCCCTCGCATAGTAACTGCATTCCACCAAGCTAAAGAGTCATATTTTACTATGCTTTCTAACAATTGCTACATCAAATGTGTCATAAAATTCAGTATCTTGTATCTTATATTATTCCACAATAAAACATAAACTATTTCAGCACCATTGTGTATAAATCAAAGTGTTCAAAACTTTCCCTTTGAGCTCAGGAACAAGGTTTCCTGCTATCAGATTTTCCATTCTTAGGTGGCTCATTAAAGCAAGAACAAGAAATGAGAAAGAAAGATATTGCAGATTATATTCTTATATATAGAAACTCCTAAATAAACTGCTAACAAATTATTAGAATTTACAACAGAGTTTATGTTGCTAAATTCAAACTCCATTTATTCCTATATGCTAATAATAAAGTTAATAAATAACATCCCATTTACATAAAAAGTAAATCACACATAAAAATAAATCATAGAAAGGATATGCAATTTCCCTTTTATAGAAAATTATAAAAGCTTATTAGATGCACTAAAGAAGTTGCAAATACAAATTTTTATAAAGATTCATTTCTTTCTATTTCATTTAACAGACATTGAAACACCACATAAAATTCCAACAAGAATACAAAAGGCCAAATTAGTCAAGATACACTTAAATAAGAGTCTTAAATAAACAATCTCTTTTATTTAAAAAAATAGATAAATAAAAATATGAGATCTTTTAGATAGCAATATGTATTATAAAGATTTTATACTTCAGACAAATTATAAGAGTATAAGTCTGGGATAGACGACAGCCTTGCAGACTTGCATGAGGATCCACATATAAGAATATTCACAGCAGCATTCCTGGAGAAACTGAACACTGGTGACTACTCAAGTATACTTTATGTGTAGAGTGAATAAATACTTTTAGCATGTTCATAAAATGGCATATAATCCTGAACATTTACCCATAGAAAATAGAAGAATGATATGCAAACGTGCATAGTTACACATTCAATGCACAATTTCTACCAAGAGCAAATCAAAAGACCTCCCCTCATGATGATTGTCTTGATTGCCATTGTGTTAAGTTGTGTCTTAAAACAACAGAAATTTATTATCTCATAGCTCCAGTGCTCAGAAATCAGATTCACTGGGTTAATTTCAGGGTGGATCACCAACTTCTTTAGCTTATGTACCTTTATTTTATCTTCAAAGCCAGTAGCATGGGTTTCTCAAATCTGTTTCCTGTCATAGTATTTCCATCTCTCTGGCCTACTGCCTGCCCCAGATTAAGTCCTTTGTAATTACATTGGACCCACTTGGATACTCTAAAATAACATCTCCATTTCAAGATTCTTAATTTAATCACATCTACCAAGTTCCTCAGGCTATGTATAGTAACATATTTACAGGTTCCAGGGATTAGCATGCATATATTTTATGGAGAGGTATTATTCAATCTACCACAATGATATACGAGATTATATTGTCTATAAAAGCACTAAAATTTTTTACATTGGAAAAAAATTATTCCAAAGCAATTAATTGATATTTAATTAAAATGAGCAAGAAAAAATATTTATGTTCAAGTATTTGCATTGCATCATCACTAACAAATATTAATTAGAACTTCAGCTCTGGAAAATAGAAGAACTAACATAGGCTTATGTCAGATACTGGCTTCTTTTGTGTTGAGTGACAATCCTATCAAATAGCATTTCTAAAAATGTATAGGATCCCTTTTAAATTTACAAAATATTTAATGAGTTTTTAGATTCCTACACTCAAATTCTACTCAGTAAAATTCTTCATAATCTCAAAATCTTTTAGTGTAGAATTTGTGGAAAAGGGAGGGCACCCGTAGGTCATTGGTTAGGGTGCCAGACACATGCTCCAGGGCTGGTGGGTTTGAACCCTACCAGGGCCTGCTAAACAACAACAACAACAACAAAACAAAATATTCAGGCATTGTGGCTGGTGCCTGTAGTTCCAGCTACTAGGGAGGCTGAGGCAGGAGAATCACTTGAGCCCAAGAATTTGAGGTTTCTGTGAGCTATGATGCCATGGCACACTACCAAGGGTGACAAAGTGAGACTCTGTATCAATTAAAGAAAAAAAAAAAAAAGAATTTGAGGGAAAAAATTTTAAGAGCTATTTCTTTTCAGCTAATTGTTAGCATGTATTTATGAGCTTTCCTGTTATAAAATTCCTAGCCCTATTATTTCATTTAGTCATTTATTTTGTCATTTTCCCATAAATATTTATTAAATTATTATCATGGACTAGAATTATGTTAGATTCTGGGGATTTATTATGAGAAAAGCAACATGCTTATATTTAATTTTTCACGTATGATAAGGAATGAAAATACTTTTATAAGCAGAAGGAATGAAGAGACAATGTATTGTGCTAAGGATTTTAACAGAGATATAAACCCATTCTAATGAAAAGAGGACAAAAGAAGTCTTTACTTGTTTCTGGGTGATTCAATTAAAGTGTCAAAGTGGAGAAGATACTTCAAGATGATTTCAGAATGTATGGACCATGATATGCAGCTAATGCAAAGAATAGTAAGTTTATTCTAAGTCATTAGTTTTTAACTGAGAGAAATTTTGCCCTAAGGGAACATTAGCCTAGAGGTGCTTTCTTCAGACAATGGTTATCACACTGGGGGTAGAGTGACAGGTGCTATCAGTATCTAGTGGGCACAGACAAGAGATGCTGGGAAACCTCCTACAATGCACAGGACAGCTCCCCCTAAGAAAGATTAGTCAGCCCAGGAGGTCAGTAGTGCCAAATCTGAGAAACCGTGTGCTAACCTCCGCGAAAGTGAAATGGCTTATCCTATTCTGAAAATCACAAGAAGCTTCATTAATCGCTACTATTCATTTAGGCTATACTATGTATTGCACTGTGTGAACATAAAGAGAAGTAGAAATTAATAGGGAAATGGCAGGGTAGAGCTTCAAAGAAATACTGTGGAAATGAAGATAAATACTTGATAAATCAATTTTTGTAAGTAGTAAATACTATTCAGCCATAAAGAAAGATGGAGACTTTACATCTTCTGTATTTACCTGAATGGATTTATGGAACATTCTCCTAAGTATTACAAAAATGAAAAAATAAGCATCCAATGTACTCAATACTAATATGAAACTAGTAGATGAACTACTATGCACCCACACAAGAAAAAAAAAACACAATTAAATTCAAGTGGGGGTAAAGGAAGGAGGGAGGAAAGGAAGGAAAGAGGATGAGTTTGGTAAGCTCTCACCTAATAGGTACGATGTGGGCATACGTGACATACTGCCTGGGTGAAGGGCTCACCTACAACTTGGACTTTTACATAGCAAGCTCAAAGAAGGTAACCTAATTGCTTGTGCCCATATATTAATCTGAAATTTAAAAAAAATTTTTTTCAGAAGGATGTGAGGTAAATGATGAAATATCAATAAAATATCATTTTTAAAAATCCAAGAGAAATTATGTAGCCATTGAGTTAAGCCTAATATACATAATTATAGGGTCCCTTTCCTCAAAAATTCCAATATAGAGATTATATTTATAAAAATACTATTCATGCAGCTACTACTTTTGATCACTGGCTTAGTCTATCATTGAATTCCATCATCAGATGTCTAGATTCTGCCACTCTGAATATTTATTTTATATTATGACCTACTGTTTTAGATATATATTATTTTCCAGATCTGTTTACTTTTAGCAACCTACAGATCATATAGTCATTTCTTACCAGGTTCTAGGAAATAATTCCATAAACCAAAAGATATTTTTATGATTTGATACCCTCATCATGTTTGTGATCACCTCTTTAGGGACCCAAAGGACAAAGTATTCAAGGGTCTGAGAGTGACACAAACCACAAAATATAGCATCAAAAACATACCAGGACTATTTTTAATTGTTTTGCATGCTGGGGAAAAGAATCAGAAGCCATGTCAAGGTTGAAATAAAATTCAGAGACTTTGTTAAATATTCAGAATTGTGTATTTGGATACTGCCTTAAAAAATTCAGGGAAAAAGCACTGTCCCCTTGGAGAAATAACTTGTCAATTACACTGAATAGTGGTGTGGTTGTGCAGAAAACAGACAGGGTCTGCCCTCAGACTCCTTGAAGCAATGAGCTCAGCTGGTTATAAACCTAGATCCTGGGGGTGTCAAGGCAGTTGTATCACCCTCTACATTAACTAGTCCCTGTGTGTTTACTTCTATTGATGTCCTATATTGTGCCTTCTCAGACAGAACCCATAAGTTGCAGTTAGTGTCCTTGGTGTTAGGACTTTAGAAAATGTCATTACAATTTAAACAACAGTGATCAAAAGTAACTATCTCATATCACCAGCAGCCAGTTCTAGTTTTTACACTAATCCAAAATAAATAAAGAACATCATGTTCAAAGGAACTATTTTGTACAAAATTTGACTTTTAAGTCTGATGAATTTGTGAGTAAAAAATATTCCTTTTGATCTGAGTTCAGTGGTTGTTATCTCATATCTGAAAAGAGTTAGTGGAGTAGATAATAAATTAGATTGGAATTTAAAACTGAGAAGATACAAGGTAGTAATTTCTATAAAAGTTTGGTCTCAGGAAAAGTCACATCAGAAATGGTGCAGATTCCATAACTCAGGGACCAGGCTGTGAGAGAGAAGGGAATAGAGATTTGACATTTGTGGAAATGTCCCTTTTGGAAATTACAATTCTGTTTCTTTAGTCATTAAATCTTCTTAGACATCTAAGAATCTGCTTACATCCTTTAATTCTCAATCTCTCCTGATATATTTTCATAAGTCTATATAACTCTTGCCCTGATGAGCTGCTAGTTTCATAGGCATCCCTGCTAGTCTGAATATGTGCCACTGACAGAAGTGTGAATATTTGGTTTCTATGGTTGGAGGTATACTATGCAGTTATCGACTTTCTTCCCTTGAGGTCAATAACAAAGTGTATTCAAACAAGAAATGCTGTTCAAACATTTTCAGTTTTGACCAAGAAGTAAAAATCAATACATTATATCTCTCTGTGTGTACCTGATACTGGTTTATATGATAAAATGAAAAAGTTCTGGGGATAATGGTGAAGTGGTTACACAAGTGCATATAACTTTTATACTTGACTGGGGGGAAAAAAATGAATGATTTGATGAGATTTTGAGGGGAAATATTAAATACTTCCAGCTCATTTACTCCTCTTATTAATAAATTGTAGCAGGACCAATGTGTTCACTTAAAAATTGAAACCAAGTTTTTTTAAAAAAAATCTTAAGGTAATACTTAATAAAATATTTATTTGATCACAGATTAGTTCTTATTGCTTTTACAATTGATCTTCTCTGAGATATTTATTCACACACTTTAAGATTTTAATCACTAGTATATTCTGAAATGGTCAAGGAAAACCTCTATTGATTTGTAGATTTAAACAAAGAATAAGGTATGTTAAGTCTTAGAATAAGGTTATACCTTTATCTTTTCAAACAAGTGGTCATGCTGGCTCACGTATCACAGTGCTTTGGAATTAAATGAGAAATTCTATATTTCTTCTTTGCCATTGACCCCCAGCAGTCAGAGCAATACATAGCTCTGAGAAGAGGCTGAGAAATGCAAGCCTGCTTGGGCAATGATGTTCCTGCCGCAGTTCATTCACTAGGAAAGAACGGAATAATGTATCTAGCTTTAATAGCTACTGGTTTCCAACACACAACTTGTTTTTGAAATTAATTCAATTTTAATTAATTAATTTTTTTTTTTTCTCCAAGATGTTTTACTCTATACAAATATATTCCTTTGAATCTGCCTCACTGGCCCATCAAAAATTTCCAAAATATATCACCTGGGTTTGAAACAGTCCTCTCTTATAAAAAGCCAATAAGACTTAAGGAACTTTGCTATTAACCCAACCAGGTTCATTGCCTGCTGCTCACGAAGAAGCCAATATACTAAGACATCAGGTGTTACAGCAGAGAAAGGGTTTAATATTGTAGGGGCCATGTGAAGAGATGGGAAGAATTTCTCAAATCCATCTCCCCAAAATATAGGATAAAGGGTTTTTAAAAAAAGTTTGATAGACAAAATTCTAGGCTATTGGGTCTGCTAATTGGCTGGATTAGTGGTGGAACTATAGGGGTATAGAAATTGTCTTCTTTGCTGAGTCTGATTGTAGGTGGGGGAAGTCGCAAGACCAGTTGAGTTACCTCCTCAGTGGGCCACTGGAATACAGGGTCTGAAAAATACTTCCAAAACTAACTACCTTTAAGTTTCAAAAAGGGGATTTTATCTGCAGAGAAAGTTAGGGATCCCTATGACCACCAGCTATGTGACTCCGGAGTAGCTGATTATTATCAAGCAAAGGAGAGGGGTGGTGGCTGATTATCTTCATTATTTTTAGCTAGGCCTATGTATTTGTAGAGTTTTAAGTCTTTCGCATAGTTCTTGCCTTGTGCCCTTTTTAATTTGTAAAGAGGAATCTCAACTTTTGTGCAGAAAATGTGAATCAGGAGATTTGGGTTGCTTATATCTCCTAATTATAATTTTCAATTCCCTGTTCTACAGTGAAAGCATAACACTTAAAGATCTCTTGGCCCTTTTCTTTGTCAAAACATCTAGGATTCTTTTTTTTTTTTTTTTTTTTTTGTTTAGACAGAGTCTCACTTTATCACCCTCAGTAAAGTGCTGTAGCATCATAGCTCACAGCAACCTAAAGCTCTTGGGCTTAAGTAATTCTCTTGTCTCAGCCTCCAAAATAGTTGGGACTACAGGTGCCAGCCACAACACCCAGCTGTTTTTTTTGTTGTTGTTGCTCTTGTTGTTTAGCTGGCCCAGGCTGGGTTAGAACTCACCAGCCTTGGTGTATATGGCCGGCATGAAACCACTGAAATACAAGTGCCACCAACTTCTAGGATTCTTAACAGGAGATAAAGAGAGAATTTACCATGAAATTAATTAAACCTAAAATAAAATTGAGAAGATCTTTGATCTTGTATATAGTGAAGGACCCTTGCAATATGTCATTCAGTCATATGATTTTTTTGAATTTTGCAAAAGTAAAATATTTCAATTGCAATAAGTAAAATAGCTGCTTCTGAAAAAATTTTCCCTTGTGTTGGGAGCAATGGAGAAAGTAATATTTTATATTAGTAATTTGGACTTTTTAAAGGGAATTTCAAAATTTTATGAGCCTCAGAATCCATAAGAATTGGATATTACCCTACTTATAAGGTCTTCACTTTTTTACTTTCTTTCTTCAGATACCTTAAACATTAGAAGATATTTGAGAAGTTCAGCCTATCAGATAATAGCAGTAGTAAAAAATAGAATAAAAAACCTCCCTAAACTCCTTTCAGTCCAAAGGTTCTTCTCACCTCTACATGGCAGGAATTTTAGTTGTTTCAGACTCTATGGATCAATATTTGTATCCAAATAACAATTATAATCCTAGATGGGATTGTAAGAATTGGGAATTGTTTTCCTTTGGTTAGTGATCTGTGTTACTGTAAAATATATATATAATATATATATGTACATAAATATATATACATGTATAGTATCCATTGCAACTTGATGTTCAACTTGTAACTTTTGAACCCTTTATTTTCTTATATACATTGTTATGATTTATAATCCTACTAAGGACTTCCCAGTTAGGTGTTTTCTGACCATTAATGACAGGCTCTATTAAAAGCCCTTAGATTCACCTGAGACCACCAATTGGTCATTAATGCCAAGAATATATTCAGTCTGAAGGTTATTATTGCTTAAATAATGCCTTGGAAAGTTACACAAGGCTAGCAATTAGGTTGACTTTTAGACAATCTCCGTCTAAACACTACTATCAGACAAAATAACAATAATGAAAGCCCAGGCCACTGATAAAACTGAAGAAAAGGTAAAACACTTCTCTTCAGGATGTTGGCCTTTTATAAATAGCTTTGAGACTTTAAGCATGTGAGAGTTATATACAGTCTGGAATTATTAACTTCCTTACTCTTCCTTTAAGATTCCACCCACTCTTCCAGGAACTGTCTGCTCCAGAATGCATGCCCTGCTGTGTTAATTACCTTGGAAAGTCAAGTGTATCAGTGGCCGGTTTTTGTTAATTGCACTTGGCAGTTTTACAAGTGAGAGGGAGAAGAGAACTGAAAATTAACATAGAAAGCTCTTGAATTCTACTATGAAAAATCAACGGGACTCATGTTTTAGACATTTTTGTCTTTCAACACATTTTATTTCTCCTATACAAACAGCACACATTATTACACAGACAAGGAGCCATTTAGATCACAATATACATTCTTCCTTCTTTTACACCTTTTGTACCTTTTCACTTACTTCATTGAAACCTCTAATCTGACCCTCGCACTTTTCTTACCAAAATATAAAATGCTTCCAAGTTGTTCCCCCTTTTAAATGACAGTCTTCTACATCTTCTCTTCACAGCAATTCCCTCTTAACATTCCTTCAAAAACAAACTTATTAAAACTATAGGCTGCAATACCTATCTTTATTTCTCTCCCCCCTCATTCCTCCGTCCACTACAAAATGCTCATCTCCCTTGGCATCACTTTCAATTACTGCCACCACAAATGTGCTCTTATTGTTTTATATGACCTCCAGGATCCGCTTTCAACCACTCCATAGGATCTCAATACTCGTTCTTTATCCTACAAATGTATATTAGAGTTCCCTTCTCATCACCAAATTCTCTGTGCCATCCTGGTCTAATCATCCTTTAAAATAATGGTGTGAATACGCAGCAGAAATCTGTCCTTTCTGCGCTCTTTATTCTATCTTCTTTTCCTACATGATTTATTCTAATTTTATAGGTTCAGAAACCATTTATATTCTAACAATACACAATCTGAGCCCCAACTGCTTTCGTATGACCCACTCCTACATATTCTTTCATTTCCTATAAATATCCATTAAATTTTTCATTATCAACTTTATATCCATTACCCTAAAATTATTTGGCATACATGTTCTTCCTCTTTGAATGATACTTCCATCTACACCCTTACCAAAATAAGAAACACAGGAATTGTCCTCCATTTCTCTTTTCCCACATCACTCACATTCAGTCTCCAAATATGGTAAATTCTATCACATTAAGATTTCAAAAATTTCCTCTCAGAGCCATCTTACTCATGTTGCCTTAGTTGTTATTTCTCACTCAACAGAGTTTTTACCTGGACACTCTAAATCCATTCCCAAACATGGTGATCTTTTAAAAATACAAATCTCATCATGTTCCTCTTCTGTATAAAATTTTTCAGTGACTTGACATTTGCCCATATGATACATTTTAAATTTCATATTATCTTTTAAAGAAGTCAAATGTTAGAATATAAGCTCCATGAGAACAAATTCCATGTCTTTTTAGTTGCCATTTTGTCCTTAGTCTAAGTCTCATTAGGGCCTCCTGGTAGGTACAGGCTGAAGGAATGAAAGCCTTCAGAGAGGGCCATTGTTACTTCATTTGTCTAGCTCATTTACCTGTCTCTTAACAAACTTCCATCTATACTCTATTTTCTAGTCATTTTGAGCTCTGACTCCACTTTGGGTAATACTTTGGGGCTTTGCCTCCTTTGTTTGGCCCCATTGTCTCTGACAACAAATGTTTACTCATTTTTCAAAGTTCACCCTTACACAATACACCTCCTTTGAAATTTCTGTGAAATGGCAACTTCAGTGCAATCTTTGCTTTCTTCTACCTAGTACCTTTAATGCATTATAACACTATTAAGAATGGACCTCTTTTATCTGTAAAAGTAGTAGATATTCTATACTTTTAATTATCTGTATGTTTTGTCAGTAAAACATTTAGACCATTGCAGTGAACTGTTTTAATATAAAAAGGGCACAATTAAAATTCTAGATTTTTACTAGGCTAAAAATTGTTTCCTGAAATTTTGTTTTAGACATACACACACATATATATGTGAAATGCATTGTAAAATAACATATATTTTCTACTCTGAACATGGTCAAAAAATGTTTTAAAAGTTACAAGTTACACAAATTTCTTTAAAAATAGGAGCTAGATTATTTGACATTTTATCCCTGGTATACAGCACTTTGCCAGGTATATATTAGTTGCTGACAAAGAAATACAGTAAATCACCCATAATTGACCACCTTCCTGCATTGGTCACCTTCTTAAGTTGACCAAATTTTCATAGACTGGACTTGTAACCATGTGTACTCAACGAGAATCCCTCAGGTTGACCACCTCCATGTGTTGATCATTTTGTTACAGATTTGAGTAGTCAACTTTCAGGGTGTTCTACTATATTATTAAGATGATTACCTCTTTAAAACTATGGTTTTCAGGGGCTCTGAGTAGTGTCATGGTATAAGACAAAGGTGAATTCTTTGTTTTAGACATAAAAATGACTCCTAGAAATTTCACACGGTAATCCCTATAAATATGTTTCTTTACATGGTAAAAGGGATCTTGCTGATATTATTAAGGCTCTTGAGATGGAAATATTTTACAGGATAATCCAGGAGAGATCAGTAGATAGCAATCAGAAGTGTTCTTATGAGAGGGAGGCAAGTGGGTCACAGAGCTATCATGACAGAGGGAGACACTGGAGTGATGAGCTTGAAAATGGAGGAAAGGAACTGAGCTAAGAGATGCATATAGTCAATCCCCAGAAGCTGGGAAAGGCAATGATGTGGATTCTCAAGAAGACTTCAATATTTTGGTTATGGCCCATAAGATCTATTTTGGCCTTCTGATTTCTGGAACTGGAAGATCACACATTTGTGTTGTTTTTAATCTACTATGTTTATGGCAATTTTTTTACAGCAGCAATTAAGACACTAAAATACTATCTCACCCAAAGAAACACCCAACACCAACCATGGCATATATCTCTGTTGTTTAGAAATGCTAAACTGAACGTTCTAGAGTCTAACCCTAAGTTTCAAAACAATATTTTCTTAGAGGATCTTTTTCCTTAGAGAATCTAGAAGACTTTAGTTACTGCCACTGGTTTCACTAGATCCTATTTTTTAAACATCTGCTATATTTTCCCAAGGGACTTACAGGAGCCCCAAGAGGAGGGATTATTATTTATTCATATCACCTAGCACTTTCTCTTGAGTACCAAAAAACACCAACTAATGGTTAAGGGTCAATTCTACATGTGATTTTGCCTCAAAGGCATTTGCATTTCCGGGTGGGGGGTGGGGTGGTGGTGAGCATTTATAGACCTGGATATGAACAAATTAATCTTAGAGTTTTGAATTTTTAAATCTGGCCCTTGCTATTTTTAAAGAATTTGTTACTAATATGTCTAAAAACTAACATCTTTTAAATTCATGCATGTAAGATGCTTGCTTTTTTCAGTATTTGAATTCTGATTGAAACTACAGCGACAGCCATCCTGTCTTTATAATGCTAAGAGGCGCTCAGTTCTAATCTATGTGCAGAATATTATCTTAAATAAAAAGAAGCATATTCATGAGATAAGCACCACTCATGAAGAAGAATAAAAGTAAAATGAATATCCATAAATGGCAAAAGCCATACACAGTGAAAAAAACCTGGTATAAGCTTAAAATATCAATTGTCATTTATCCAACCGCATAGTATGAAAGTTACTATTATCTGCAAAATGCAAAAATTGTACGCTTTCTCATCATTACAAGCTCTATAAACATATGCTTCCATCAACTTCAAATATTTCATCTCACAATTTAAAATTTTCTATTATCTGATTGTTTTTATTTGCATGCTTTCTCCCAGTGTCCAATAGCCCATAATTTTTTTTTCTGAGATACCCATAATCTATCCTGTAGCAAGGCCATTACTGTGCTCTCATCCCAGAATTGAAGCGCAATGGTGAGAACCTAACTGTACCCCTTTACTCTGAGGGAAAATTTTCCTCTCTTCCACACTATCTTCCCACAAAGCTAATGCAGTCTTTTCAAAGAGAAGAGCTAGAAATTTCCCATTTTGAATGTCATACCTGGGGTTACAGTGATTATTCTTATTGATACAGGACAGGTGGCGCCCCAGGCAGCTGAGCTGAGCAGGAGGAGCTGCGCCGTAGCTCTGGCGGTGTTGGTGCAGCAGCAGCCCCCAGCGGAACCAGCGGGCTGGAGAGTGGGGGGGGGAGGGGTGTCCTTAGGAGGCTCCAGTAGCCAGAGGGGCCAGACAACTGCTGAGGAGACAACCGCACCCTCCCCTTGCATTCCTGCTGAACAGGGGACCCCCACCTTTTCCATGGCTGGTCAATTTATGTAAGTTTCCTAGGCCTGAATGAAAGGGATGTAGTCCTTCATTAGCTGAGTTCCGGCCCATTGCTGCTAAATGTAAGGCTAAATGTAACTTTAGAGGACCCACACTGGCTAACAATTGGTTCCTGCTAAATAACTCTGTGCAACTATATATAACCCTGAGCAGAGAGCCAGGAGAGCCCGACAGAGGGAGCCAGAGAGCTCTTTCCCCCACTTGGGTTCTCTCTGCCAGGAGCTTTGGAGTTTTTGTATTTTTTTCCTTTTCTATAAATAAATCCTGTCTTACCACTGATCTGTGGTCCACGGATTCATTCTTTGAATCACTGAGACCAAGAACCCTTGAAGACGAAATGCTGGTATCATTATTAATATATTGCTGTGTGAGGTATAGGTCTGTATACTTAAACCATTTTTGTGCTTCTTCAAAGCTTAAAAACAAAGTGAAAATTCTGGAGTTTAAGAATAGAATTTGGATATCTAATTGGCCTTTCTAGTAATACAAATTTGAATCCTTGCAGTAAAAAGAAGGTAAAGTCTAAAATAACATTTGCTGAAATAAAAGCTTGGTTGACCTTTTTGACTTCATTTCAAAACTGTATGAGTCCTCTAATTGCTCTGTTAGCATTTCTGGCGGGGTTATATCACTGCATTATCTCAATATTGTTTGTTGTACTGTGCTGTCTCTATTTGCCACTATGTTATTTTTGACATTAATGTGCCACACAGAAAATAAGCAGGGAAGAACAGGTCATTTTTGCAAATGCACTGTAATTTGTTAGCTTCTATGAATTATGTATCAGTCTGGCTGTGGTTTTATTAGGATTTGTAGATACAGGAACAAATGCCTCGATAATTATAAAAAATGCTTTTCTGTCCTTGTTCTTCACAATAAGGTTTTAACACATAAAACGATAATAATGTGAAATCATAGATTATTTTTAATAAAATACTTATTTATGTCATAGCCTGTTTCCATGTAAATACTAAACTTTGATTTAGGAACCCGGGGTCCTGGTTTATGCCTATTACTAACTGAACATCATTCCCAAAATTTGTAGATATTTTCCCTTGTCCTTATATTTGCTCATGTGAAAAGCACAATAGTAGTTTATCAGTAAAGTGACATAACATGGTAAACTGCAAAACACACGGGCTTTGTAGAATGATTTATGTTTTCACCTTTCCTGACATTGTATTTGCAGCAACTTAAATGAGCTTTTTTTTTTTTTTTGAGTATTTATATTCTTATCTGTTAATGTGATTAATGTATATCTGTTATTGTGAAGAGTAAACAAAAATGAGATAATATATGATTATAACCTATATTTGATGAATTTCCATTATTCTTATTTTTCTTTCTGGTGCATACAAATATAATAATGATAATAGCGAACACACAGAGCAATTAACTATGGGCCAACTCATAGGCTAAGCGATTTAAATATATTACATCACTTGGTTTTCATAACATTTTAATGATGTAGTAACTATTATTTAAAGCTTAAGTTAATTACTTAAGTCTACTCAACTGGTATGTGGCAGAGTTGGGACATACACATTCATAATCTGGATCTAGAGTCCATGCTCTTGAGTGTTATGCTATTCTGACAACAATCAAATTGTAAGCTCTGCCATATATTATCATAGACATTGCTTCTAATTTTTAAGTATGCACAGAATTTTAGAAGTAGTATTTAAACAGAGATGAAAAGGTCTGCTTTTTGTCTTTATCATGCTGGTCACTAGCTGTGACATTTAACTACTCTCTACATTTGCAAATACTAATGATATTTTCCCTCTCAACTTTACAATTCAATTTAAAGAAATTGAGAAAGATAAAATTAAAATGATTTCTATGGATTATAAAACAATATTAAAATGAGGAATTGGCGAATGCAATAGTGAAATCAAAGTTATACAACTTAGGTGATGAATAAGTAAATGAAAAGAAGTGTTTCTTTCTAAGTTACAGTAATCCTGCCACTAACACACAAAAAAGTTGGTTACATAAGGTGGCCAGAAACAAACACTTATTTAACATCTGGTTTTTGTGAGACATTATGTTTGCTCATTTAATACTTAAAAAAAAAAAATTGCCAGGTCTGTAGAAACTCACTTGCCAACTTGATTCAACTAGGTTAGACTGGGGATTTGCACCCAGGGCTTTTCTCTCTACATTAACTACAGATTCTTTGGTGGAGCAGAATCAGGGGAAGACAATGATATTGAACTTCACTTTGAAAAAGTTTTTGAATGCCTGGAATAAAAGTTCCTGAAAACTGGAATAAAATTTTGCTGATTAAAGTTTTAACTTTTTTTCCCTCAAAATACATTGTAGAGTAGTTGAATGTTTCTCATGAACAAAAATAAAACAACAAAATTCAACACAGAAAAGACATTTTTAAAAATATTTAATCATGTTCTCATACTTCTTATTCAGAAATGTCATGTAATTGATTTCTGAGATTTTCCCAATATTTACCACATGACACATACCATTAAACTAAAGGCAGGAAGACTTAACAGAGCATTCAGCAAGAAGTAGAAAGAGTAAAGTAAGAATAGAAGAAAAAAATTAAATGATGAAGATAAAACAAAAAGCATAAAAAGGGAAGAATTTTTAAATGATCAAAAGACATTAATAAGGGGCAAAAACCAAGTAATGTTATTTCAAGATCTTAAAATTCTTTTAAACTTTAAAATTGGCAGTGAAAGTTATAAGGATAAAGACACGTTGTAAGGATAGGGACATGTTGTATACAAGACTCATTTGCTCTTTTTTCATCATTAAGAACTGTTGATGACTTTATAAAAATTATCTGATTTAGACAGTGGATTTCTTATTCATGCATTATTGCCATATAAATGGTCTTCTACTTTTAAAAGTGATTATATTCATTAGCTTGGGCAAAAAGTGATCTGGGTTACTTCTGGCTCATTAGCAAATGTGTAATCTCTTACATTAATTATAACTTATAGTAAAGGAAGTACAATCACAGGAGGAGATAAAAGGAATGAATGAAGAATTTGAGAAAATTGAAATTCAAAATCATTAGTCTTCACCTAGATGAGTAAAGATTGACTTATTGGACACACATCTGCACATAGTTCATCCCAGAAACATGATCCCTTATATCTTTGACATCTAGACTCATTTAAGAGTCACTCTTTTTAGGACTACATGGTTCAGTAGTATCTGGAATACTAGTTAAGTTGAACCATATGACATCACAAAAATATAACAAATTGAGTTTGTGAACTTATCCTAGAAAAAGTGCTATATAACTCTTTGCTGAATTATTACAATCACCTTCAATGTACTCCCCTTGGGAAGCGATACAGTGTTGCCAGCATCTAGTCCATCCTTGAATGCAATTTTGGAACTCTTTCTGGAATGATCAACAGAGCCAGGGTTGTATTAACCCTTTATTTCCTGAATGCCATCAAAATGTTTTTCTTGCAATATTTCTTTCTCTTTGGGTAAACAAAAAAGTTATTGAGGGACAAATCAGGAAAATGGGTACAGTGTTCCAAGCCAATTATTTTGTTTACTAGCTAAAAATTTCCTCACAGGAAGTGTCATATGAACTTGTGCATTGTTGTGATGCAAGAGCCATGAATTGTTGATGAAAAGTTCATATCATTTTCTTTAAAATTTTCACCCAGCCTTTTCAGCACTTCCAGATAGTAAACTTGGGTAAGTGTCCAGTTTGTAAAAATTCATAATGAACAATCCTTCTGATATCAAAAAAGTTTAGCAACATAGTTTTGACTTTTGATTTGTACTGATGGAACATTTTTGGTCATGGTGAATTGGTTGACTTCCATTGTACACATTGATGGTTTGTTTCAGGGTTACATTGGTACTTCCATGTTACATCATCAGTGATAACATGGCCCGAGATATCATCTTGTCTCTCCAAAAGTCTTGGTAAATGTTGAGTCTTGGTAAAACTTCTCTCTTTTGTTGTTGTTCATATGTGAGCTCCTTTGAGAACATTTTTGCACATACCTTTCTCATGCTAAGATTTTCAGTTAGGATTTTCCTAACTGCTTCTCTGTGGATGTTTACTTGGTCTGCCATGTTTCTCACAGTCAGCCAATGATTTTGATGGATTATACACTGAATTTTTGCAATGTTTTGGTCAGTTCTGCCTGTTACTGTCTGCCCTGACTGTTCATCAGTGATACCATCTCTCCCCTCAGAAAAACATTAAATCCATTTGTACACTACCGTTTTCTTCATGGGATTAACCCCATAAACTTAGACTAACTGCTGCTGATTTCACTTCTGCTCTTGCCAAGTTTAACAAGAAATTTAATGTTTGTTCATTGCTCTAATTCAAACTCTGAAATTTTCACCGTGGCACACAAAAACATGCAACAATAATGAGTGCCACTTTGCAAGACACCACCACACAAACACATGAATACCATGAAAATGCTGTGATACACTGATATACCAAGGTTATGAACCTTTTCTGAGTTGTTTATACATTGCTGCCACTGTAAGCAAGCACATGGTAGCAAATCTGCAAACTTAATTGTCAGACCTCGTATACTCAGAAAAAAAAAAGAGATCAATTCTTTTCCTCTACTGTACCAAAAAAAAAAAAAAAAAAAGAAAGAATTCTATTTTGGAATTGTGAATTAAAGATAATAAAATCAATAATCATGACATTTGAAATATTCTTGCTGAGATTTTGCTGAGTCTATGCAACTGCAGTATGTTTTTAAAAAGGAACAATTTATCATAGTCTATATAAATCAATTCTGTTCTTCCTTCAAAAATATGTATATTCTGACTTAATTTTAGATAGTTTCTTGTAGGAATCAAATACAAAGAATGAAATTGTTTAGCAGAAGTAAATGACCAGTGGTAACCATCTGCAAAAACACATTTTTGCTTAAGGAAATGTGACTTGGGGAGATACCACAGTATTTCCAAACCCATTGTAGGACTCAGAAGAGTTTGCTTTCTTTCAGACTTGTGCTACTTAAAAAGTGTAATTGAAGAGACTAGCTGCCAAGTTGCAAGGCTCAATAGAATAGAAGTTATACTGCACAACCAGAATGTTTGTTAATACTAGGAATTATGTCTAGTTTTAATCCTCCAAAAGGATGCTAAAATAGGGTTTATGGAAAACATGAGAATGTCACACAAGGTAAAACATGCTACTTTTATTATCTCAGACATAATAATGGCTCATTTATACTTTAAAAGCTTTATGTAGCTCATTCTCTATTGACTACTTTGAATTCTGGACATTGTTGGGTATCAGCATTGAAAGTGCTCAGGGCTATGGCCATTTGCTCAGAGTAAGTCTGTCTTCAGTAGATAAGTCTCTCAGGTAATTTGGATCACAAACAGAAAAATGTAATGCTTTTGGTGGTCTTAAAGTAGGAAATATCTCTTGCCCAATTAATTAACGCTGTTCTTTTTAATTTTCTCTTTAAGATTTGTCTTTTTTTTTTTTCTTTCACATGTGTGAACTCCAATGGGTAGCTTCAAGATGTTTTTCTTTCCATTTGTGCTTGGTGAGAGACATTTCTGAAGAGAAAGCTGCTCCTTTTACTAAATGAATATCAGGGAGAAGTATTGTGCTAAAACAAAAGTGTTCTGGTTAAAACTTTAGTCAATTTAAACCCTGGGACAATTAAAGTTGGATAACAGTCCTGAAATGGTATTTGGTGTTGTTTAAACTCTCTACACCTTAATTCATTTCCTTGAAGTATTATACATTTGAAATGATTAGTACAGCATTCTTCCATAGATATTCGAGTTCTTGTCATTATTTAGGTTTATTGGTGTGTCTTCTCACCCTTACAAGGACATAGCAAACTCTCCAGGAGGTGAGGCAAGGAAACGTTGAATAGAGCTTTTAGTTATTGAGAAGGTATCTCAGATGAACTGTTTCAAAATAAAATGAAAGTGTTTAAATCACAATAAACTTAGTTTTAGTTTGTTGGAAAATTTAAGTTTTATCCATCCCCACATGAGGCAGAGGGCAAGAATAAACGAGTTATAGAGCATTAAAATTTTTTATTTTATTATCACAGTAAGCTTGTCACTGTTTAATTTGTGTCCCTTTCTTTCACTTAAAGGGAATTTTGTGTCATTTATTCAGAAAATACTTACAGACAATTCTATGTATTTGCTGAAAAAATCTATGTGCAATAACATAGACTCAAGTTATCTCAGAGTTTACATTATAATAGAGAATAGAACTTGCACACATTCCCTCATCTAAATTAAAGCATATATGGAAAGAAAGATATAACTTTAATACAAAAGAAGCACCAAGATTGGAAGCCACTATGAAACAAATGACTCAAAGAACTAAAGTGCTCATGAGAAAATAGTAAACATCATTCTTTTAGCTTTACCAAGGGGAAGAGAAAAAGTTTATGTGCAGAAATTGATGCATTAATGCAAGACTGGGTATACAGTTATCTAGTTTAAGAGATCAGTGAAAAATGAAAATGTAGAGTTCTTTCTTAAAATTATTGAGAATTTCAAGATGGTGCTACAAGGCCATTAAGCCAAGCACACGCACTCCTGAGCATAGACTCCTATGCAACCATGTGTTTCTCGTGCATTTGAGCAGGCCCAGCAATGAGTAGGATTCAGAAGTTAATACAGGTATTGATTAGGTACAGAAGACTCTGGAACAGGATTATTTCAGGTAGTAATGTGGGTGAGGTTGAGTCCTCAGATGATCAGACACTAGGACAAAATAGGTGTATAAGAGATTTATGGACAGGAGTAGGGTGAAGTATAGAACAATGTCTGTAAAGGACAAAGTTTGGAGGAAGCAGGATTGAGCAGGGAAACCATTCAGATTGTAAAGAGAATCTGACACTGGCAGAAAAAAGGATAGAAAGAAAAGTTGTGCAAGGAGAGGTTCAGACTACAATTGAGATCTGACAAAGTTTCAGTCCAACCAATAGAAACTTTTAAAGCTGTTGGCCCAAGAAAGGGGCCCTGGAACAGTTGGAAATGCCAAAGCTTATTCATTGACTGGAGGCTTCCTGGGAAGAGCATGGCATTGGCTATGGACATAGTGTACCATAGCTAGAATCATATCATAGCTATTCATATCATATCATAGCTATTAACTCCTGCACTCCTCTCTCCACTTCAATGCATGTTCTCCTGTAAAAGGAGACCTGAGAGGGGCTCCTCTGCTGCTGTCACAGGGAACAGCAATGGAACTTTTCTAAGTGGGAGAGAATTAAAGAAGAAATTTTAGCTTTAAATCTTGTCTCGGCTCTAATAAAAATTCTTATCTTTATTTATTACCTTATGATTTTCAAATCCTTTCACATTTGTATTTCTAACTTCACAATAAAATTGTTGCCAAAATGTTTAAAAGCAAATGCATCAGTATCAGGCTACTCTTCGACTCCCTCTACATTTTCCATCAGGGAGGGTGACAGTGCTGGAAGAAGGCTGTGTCCTATTCAGAGGGTTGCTTTGCCATCTCCCTTATCACATTGGGCTATCCTGAAGATTTCTTTGACATGAATTATACATATGTGCAAATTTCAGCAAATTTCAGCAGGAAGGTAATTTAGAAACTGCTCAATCTACATTCTTTTAAAAATGCTATTTTCCTCCTCTCTTTCACCTTATAATCAAAAAACCAATCTTGTGGTTGAAAATAATTTTAGAGGTTGCCTAATGCATGCATTCATGCAATCATTCAATCATACATTTATTGGGGTCTGGTATGCATCAGGTATTAGTGATAAAATGATGAACAGAATGTTGTACACAGCCTCTGACTTTTAGTACAGTGATTTTTATACTTTAGTTTGTGTAATTATTATAACATCTATTAAAATGCAGATTCCTGGGCTTCGTGTTCAGAGATTATATCTAGTAAATTTGAGATCTGATCCATGAATGTGTAATCATCAGAAGCACCTCAGAAACTTTTGATAAATATATCTCTCAGAGAACTGTTTGAATATACTCTACTGTTGATTAAAGGAGAAAGACATTTAAAAAAGGTAGGAATTCAGTGAAAACTATGTCTGGTAGGCTGGATAAGGCCCCCCAAAAGGTGTCCGTAATCTTACGTGACTAAAAGCACTTTGCAGTTATGATTAATAAAGGATCTTGTAAAGAAAGGTTATTCTGGATTATCTGGGTGGGCCCAAAGTACCACAAGCATTCTAATAAATGGGAGAGAAGTCCTTCAAAGTCAGAACAGGAAGGTATAATTATAAAAGCAGAGGGTCAGAGTCAAAGAAGGATTTAAACACTACACTTCTGGTTTTGAAGGTAGAGGAAAGAGGAGAAAAAAACTGAAGGGGTCTCTAAAGTTGGAAAAAGATACAGAAATAGATTGCTACCCCCTTATATCATTCCAGAGAGTATGGCCCTGGCAACACTTTGATTTTTGCCTGATGAAACCCATTTCAATGTCTGACCTCCAGAACTGTAGGATAATGAATTTGTGCTGTTTTAGGCCACTAAATTTGTGGTAATTTGTTACAGTAGCAATATATAAAGAAATATACACCCCCATAGCTCAGTGGTTATGGCACCAGCCACATACACCTGAGGCTGGTGGGTTCGAATCTGGCCTAGGCCAAGTAAAATCAACAATGACAACTGCGACAAAAAATAGCTGAGCATTGTGGTGGGTGCCTGTAGTCCCAGCTACTTGGGAGGCTGAGGCAAGACAATCACTTAAAGCCAAGAGTTGGAGATTGCTGTGAGCTGTGATGCTACAGCAGCACTCTACTGAGGGTGACATAGTGAGACTCTGACTCAAAAAAAAAAAAAAAAGAAGAAGAAGAAGAAATACCCAAATTAAAAAATTGAAAACATTATGTCTCTGAGGAGTTGCAGTTGTTAGGAGGACAAAGTAGTGCAAATCCATTCCAGGTGGAAGAAACATTTACAAATGAGTAAGGGGAGAATAAGCCAAGAACTTTGGGGGATTGTGAGGCAGGGGCACAGTCGGCATGCAAATAAGACAGCAAAAGTAGACAGAGGCCAAATTAGGAAAGACATGGAAAATTGTGTCAAATATTTTGCTTTTATTTTATCTAGAAGTGATTACCATTGGAAGATTTTAAAGATTAGCAAAACAGGATTATAATTTTGCTATAATCTCAGACTTTGGAAGTCACCTGGATAATGACTGTCCTAGATTAAATTACCCTAGAGCTCTCCATGGGAAAGACGTACACCAGGGGCTTCTCTGGGTCTCCAGTTTGCAGATACCAGATGGTGAACTTCTCATCCTCCATATTCATTTATTCATTATATATGATTGTGAACTTCTCAGCCTCCATAATTACTTACTTGTTATGTTTGATTTATTATAAAGTATGAATATGGAATATATATACTATAAATATATTATATATCTCCCATATTGGTTCTGCTTCTCTGAAGGACCCTAAAGCAGGGCTCCAATACTTTTGTCACTGAAATAACCGACTTTTGATGACAATGAACTCTTTCAATAGTTACCTATTCCTATTTGGTTGCTAGATAGCTTTAATTTTATTGAGTTAAGCTACCCTTTTTTGCTTTAGCAAATAAGTTTAATACCACTTTTAAATATAGTAATATTTGAGGAGAATTAATACAGCTTCTATTAGTCATTCTTTAATAACTTTGTTGAAATATAAATCACATACCATGTAATTCACTCATTTAAAGTATACAATGAAGTGTATTTAACATATTTTTAGAATTTTTGCAACCAATACTACAATTAATTTGAGAATATTTTTATCATCCACAAAGTTTTCTGGTACCCTTTACCCATCCCTCTGACATCTAGGCAACCACTAATCTATTTTCTGTTTCTATAAATTTGCCTATTCTGAACATTTCATCTAAATGGAATCACTTAATATGTAATCTTTTGTGGCTGGCTTCTGAAATATAAAAAAAATGGATTCGTGGTTCATACATGTTATCCATACATTGATACTTCATTACTTTTTATGGCAAAATGGCTATACCCCATTTTATTTTTCCATTCACCCGACAGATACTTAGCTTTTTTCACTTTTAATATAATGAAAAAATGTTCTATTAACATTCATATATTGTTTTTATGTGCTTTCATTTTCATTTGTCTTGGGTATACTTAATAATGGAATTGATACATCTATAAAGTATATATTTAACTATTTGGGAAATTTCCAGACTATTTTTCCAAACTGTATACACTATTTTACATTCCCACCAGCAATAGATGAGCATTCCAAATTCTTCATATCTCTCAAACACATGTTATTATATGACTCTTCGAGTATGTAGTGTGTGCTAGGTGGTATTTTATTGTGGTTTTGATTTGCATTTCGCTGATGACTGAGGATGTTAATTATTTTATCAAGTGCTTATTAATCTTTGTGTTTCTTTTTTAGAGAAATATCTACTCAGATTCACTGCCACTTTTAATTAGGTTACTTCCTTTTTTATGACTAAGTTGTACAAGTTTTTTATGTATGTTAGATAGAAGTTTATTGCCACATATATAAAACTTTCAAATATATTCTCCAATTCTGGGAGTTGCTTTTTGCTTACTTTGCAGTGCTCTTTTAAGTACAAAGGTTTTTAATTTTAATTAAGTCAAACTTATGTATTTATTTCTTTTGTTGCTTATACCTTTGCTGCCATATCTAAAAATCCATTGAAAAATATATTCTCACAATTTACCCATATGTTTAGTTCTAAGAGTTTTACAATTTTAAATTTTAGATGTAGAGCTTTCACCCATTGTGATCTTTGTATATCATGTAAGGTAGGTGCCCCAACCTCACTCTTTTGCATTTTTATGTATACATCTAATTTCTCTAGCACCATTTGTTTACAAAGCCTGTTCTTTCCCCCACTGAATTTTATAGGCACACCTATGGAAAATTAACTGAGCCTAAATATGCAAGTGTACTTGTGGAATCTGCATTCTATTTCATTTACCTGTATATTCATCTTTATGCCACTATCAACTTCTCTTGATTATCATTTTATGATATTTAATTTTACTTCTTAATAATTACTATGAGCTCTTTTTTATGTGCCATAGTCAAATCTATTTACAATCTCAATTTCTTTACCCAGGAAGTGCTGGAGTTTGTCCTTGTCATGATTAGAATATGGCATCCAAACACAAACACAATGAAGGAAGCAAATTGAGAGCTAACTTGCAATTTGTTGCAATTAAGCAGACCCACATTTTCCAAAGATAATATTCAAGGTATTTAGGCCCAAGTAATAAGGTCAGCCATAAGAGAAATAGAGATTGATCATGAAGAAGCAAAGGAGAGGAAGTTAAAGAAATAGCCATGCCAATAAGCTATTTCTATTATTTATGATCTGGCCTGTAAGCCAGGGAAATGGTAGAGATGGAGAAGGGTGGAAATCAGCTGGAATAAAGCATTGGAAAGTTTATAAAAAAAGATATTGGCCAGTTTTTGTAATGAATCTCAACTGAGAAGAAAAATATCTGCAAGGTAAAAAAATGAAATAGCTTTTTACATATCCTAATTATTACTCCATTTACCTTTGCTCCATAACAATTCTGCCAATTACTATACACACAAAGGAAAAGATAAATGTGTTCAAAAATCACACACAAATAACTAAAAATTAAATAATAATATTTGTTATAGATAACTATGGGAGATAAAAAAATAAATAGGACATCGGAGGCACCTGTGGCTCAAAGGAGTAGGGCACCAGCCCCATATGCTAGAGGTGGTGGGTTCAAACCCAGCCCTGGCCAAAAACTGCAAAAAAAAAATTAATAATAATAATAATAAATAAAATAAACAGGACATCTATCATTTTTATAATTTTGCTTGAATAGATAATGTGAAATAGAAAATAATACCAAAATGTCAGAAGAAAGGTGTTTTGACATAAAAAAGGACAAGAAAATAAACATTCATATAAAAGCTTATCCCAGTATAATACAATAAATTAGTGGGGGAAAACAGATTCTTAAAAGGTAGACCTTTTAGGGTGGCTAACATCTGCTGTCTTGGCTACTCTGGAAGCTAAGGGGGAGGATCACTTGAGCTCTGGAGTATAAAGTTACAGTGACCTATGATCACAACACTACTGTTACTGTACTTAAGTAACAACCTGGGTGACAGAGCAAACCCATGTCTCAAAAAAAAAATTATTTACAAGATAAAAGAAAAATCAAAAATTACCTTCAAATTTCTTCACATATTTCAAGGTAGTATAAAATTTGTATGCTACTGAATTTCTATACTATAGAATGTTCTAATAGTGACAGTGATGCTTTAACTTTACACCTACGTACTCAAGTGTTCTTCAGAGTAGTAAAAAATATACTCTTGAAAATGTAATAATTTAGCATCTTGAAAAATCAACTTGATAATTAATAAAGAACCCAAAATAAAGAAGCAATATTAAAATGTTGGTGGTAAGTATTGATTTCTTGAAATATGTAACAATGAAAAAACTAGAATTATGATTTTAAAAGAAAACATAAATATTGCAGTCTTTGAAATATTGCAATCTCTGGCTTGACATATATTCAATAATATGTTAAAAAATATAATTTAAGTTAGAGTAAAAGTTTGGTAAAGGGTAAAGATGGACACTTCATATTTGCTAAAGGTAATACTCAATATGATGAGATCTCAATTATTAATATTTATGCACCCAACCACAACGCACCTCAATTTATAAGAGAAACTCTAACAGACATGAGCAACTTGATTTTCTCCACTTCCATAGTAGTTGGAGATTTTAACACCCCTTTAGCAGT
>CAUYPK010099273.1:0-18468 GCA_963574355.1 Loris lydekkerianus
GGCCAATTTCTTCAAGTGTTTCTCCTGCATTATCTCCAAGAATCTTTATAGTTTCATGTCTTAAGTTTAAATTTTTATCCAATGAGAGTCAATTTTTATTAATGGTGAAAGGTATGGGTCCAGTTTCAGTCTTCTACAAGTTGCCAGCCAATCTCCCGGCACCATTTGTTAAATAGGTAATCTTTCCCCCAGTTTATATTTTTGATGGGCTTATCAAAGATCAAATGATGGTAAGTGACTGGGTTCATCTCTTGGTTCTCAATTCTGTTTCATACTTCTACCTCTGTATTTTTGTGCCAATGCCATGCTGTTTTGATCACTATAGATTTATAGTATAGTTTGAAGTCTGATAGCATGGTTCCTCCTGATTTGTTTTTATTTCTGAGTAATATCTTGGCTATTCAAGGTTTTTTCTGGTCCCATATAAAATGAAGTACTATTTTTTTCAGATCTTTAAAGTATGATGGTGGTGCTTTGGTAGGGATTGCATTAAATTTGTAAATTGCTTTGGGTAATATGAACATTTTAACAATGTTGATCTTCCTAGACATGGGCATGGTATGTCTTTCCATTTGTTAACATCTTCAGCTATTTCCTTTCTCAGAGTTTCATAATTCTCTTTATAGAGATCTTTCACATCCTTTATTAGGTAAATTCCAAAATATTTCATCTTCTTTGACTCAACTGTAAAGGGAATAGAGTCCTTGACTGTTTTCTCAGCTTGGCTATTATTGGTATATATAAAAGCTAATAATTTGTGAATATTGTTTTTTTATCCTGAGACACTACTATATTCCTTGATCACTTCTAAGAGTTTTGTGGTTGAGTCACTATGATTTTCTAGGTATAAAATCATGTCATCTGTGAAGAGTGAAAGTTTGATCTCCTCTGATCCTATTTGTATACCCTTGATCGCCTTGCCTGATTGTGATGGCTAAGACTTTCATTGCAATGTTAAAAAGCAGTGGAGGCAATGGGCAGCCTTGCCTGATTCCTGATCTGAGTGGAAATGTTTTCAGTTTTACTCCATTCAATATGATATTGGCTGTGGGTTTGCTGTAGATGGCCTTTATCAGGTTAAGAAAAGTCCTGTCTATAACTATTTTCTTAAGTGTTCTGATCATGAAAGGATGCTGGATATTGACAAAAGCTTTTTCTGCATCTATTGAGAGAATAATAGGGTCTTTGTTTTTTATTTTGTTTATGTAATGCATTATATTTATAGATTTATGTATATTGAACCAAACTTCAGACCCTGGGATAAAACACGCTTGGTCATGGTGTTTAATTTGTTTGATGTGTTGCTGGATTCTGTTTACTAGGATCTTACTGAATATTTTTGCATCTATTTTCATTAAAGATACTAGTCTATAGTTTTCTTTTCTTGTTGGGTCTTTTCCTGGTTTGGGGATCAGGGTGATATTTGCTTCATTGAATGTGTTGGAAAATATTCCTTCTTTTTCTATATTTTGGAAAAGGTTAAGAACTAGGTTCTAGTTCTTCTTTAAAGGTTTGGTTGAATTCTTATGTGAAGCCATCTGGTCCTGGATGGACTCTTCTTTTTTGGGAGATTTTGTATAGTTGATTCTATTTTAGTACCTACTGTAGGTCTGTTCAGCATTTCCAGTTCTTTCTTATTAACTCAAGAAAGTTGGCTTGCTTCTCAGTATTGGTCAATTTCTTTCAGATTTTCATATTTCTGGGAATAAAGTTTTTTGTAGTATTCATTAAGGATTTATTGAATTTATGACATGTCTATTGTTATTTCGCCTTTGTCATTTTTGATTGACAATATTATTGACATTAATTTTCTATTTTTGGTTAGGTTGGCTAAAGGTTTATCAATTTTGTTGGATTTTTTAAAAAACCAACTTTTTAATTCATTGGTCTTTTGAATAATTCTTTTGTTTTCAATTTCATTTAATTCTGCTCTAATTTTAGTTATTTCTTTTCTTTTGCTGGGTTTGGGTTTGGAATGTTCTCCCTTTTCCAGTTGCTTAAGATGTCCCATTAAGTTACTGACTTCCTCTCTTTCCATTCTCTTGGGGAGGCTTACAATGCTATAAATTTCCCTTTTATGACTGCCTTTGCAGTATTCTACAGGTTCTGATAATTCATGTCTTCATTATTGTTTTGTTCCAAAAATTTGGCAATTTCCTTCTTAATCTCATCTCTGACCTGGCTATCATTCAGCATAAAGATATTTAGTTTCCATGTCTTTGTATGAATATGCAGATACCTGTTATTGGTGAGTTCAACTTTTATTGCGTGGTGGTCCAAGAAAATACAAGGAATTGTTTCCGCACTTTTAAATTTCCTGAGATTAGCCTTGTGAACTAAGATGTGATTAATTTTGGAGAATGTTCCATGGGCTAATGAGAAGAATGTGTATTCAGTTTTGTTAGGATGAAATGTTCTGTAGATATCTGTTACATTCAATTGTTGTCTGGTGAAATGTAAGTCCAAACTTTCTTTGCTTAGATTCTTATTGGAGGATCTATCCAACACTGCCATAGGGGGTGTTAAAATCTCCAACTATTATGGTGCTGGAAGATATTAAATTTATCATGTCTGTTAGGGTGTCCCTTATAAATTGAGGAGCATTCTGGTTGGGTATATAAATAATAATAATTGATATCTCATCATGTTGATTGTTTCCTTAACAAATATGAAGTGACCATCCTTGTCTTTCCTTACTTTTATTGGTTTAAAGCCTAGTGTATTTGTAAATAAAATTGCCACCCCTGCTTTTTTCTGATTTCCATTTACCTGGATTACAGATGCCCATCCCTTCACCCTGAGTCTATATTTATCCTTTAAGATAAGATGAGATTCTTCTATGTAGCAGATATCTGGCCTGAGTTTTTGTATCCAGTCAGCCAACCTGTGCCTCTTAAGAGGACAGTTTTAGCCATTCACATTAATTGAGAGTATTAATAAGCCTGGTAGTATTTTGGGTGTCAAGTTTTTCAAAAATCCCATGGACATTTTGACTCTTTTCACCACTTTGGAAATTGGGTTTTGATCAAGAATTTCAGAGTTTACTTTGGTAGTAGAACTTTGTGCTTGTCATTATGGAGGGTGGGTCTGAAGATACCCTGAAGAGCTGGTTTGATTGTGGCAAATTTCTTCAACATGTGTATGTCATTAAAGTATTTAACTTCTCCATCATAAATGGAGATCAATTTAGCTGGATACAGGATCCTTGGCTGAAAGTTGTTTTGTCTTAGGAGATTAAAGGTCAACGACTGTCCTTTTCTAGTTTGAAAAGTTTCAGCAGAGAGATCTGTAGTCATTCTAATATTCTTCCCCTTGTAGGTTATGTTTTTCTTATGCCTGGCTGCTTGCAGGATTTTCTACTTTATATTATCTTGGGTGAAGTTAATTACAATGTGTCTAGAAGATGCTTTATTTGGGTTGAGTTGTGCTGGGGTTCTGAAACTGTCTGTTATCTGAATTTCAGTATCTCTTGCCATGCTTGGGAGGGTCTTTTCAATTATCTCTTGGAGTAGACTAGTATCTGTGCCTTTTGGATCATTCTCTTCTCCTTTAGGGATTCCTATAAAGCAAATGTTTGCTCTTTTGGAGTGGTCTCATAATTCTCTCAGGGAATTATTTATTTTTGCTCTCCACTTCTCTTCCTATTTAAGCATTTGGGGTGTTAAAAAGCTTTGTCTTCTTTGTTAGAAATCCTTTATTCTGCCTATTCCATTCTGTTACCTAGAGATTCCACTGTATTTCAGATCTTGAGGACTGCAAGTTCTTGCCTCAATGTGTCAAAATCTTTGGTGATTTTGTCTTTGAATTCATTGAATTCTTGAGACAATTTTTGAATTGCTCCTTGAATTTCTAATTCCATCTTTACCTCCATTCTGTTAATCTTATTTGCAATCCAAATTCTCAATTTGATTTCTGACATCTTAGCCATTTGTTTATGAATGGGATTCTCTGTTGTGTCTCCTTTGTCACTCCTTAGGGGAATTGATCTACTCTGATTGTTCATGTTGCCAGAGTTTTTCCACTGATTCCACACCACAATTGGTTTTTACTGTTTGCCTATTGGTCAAAACAAACACTGATCAGGTGGGAGAGTTTAAAAGGTCTTCAGCATCTGGGCAGCAAGGGTCTACTGGCAGCTCACTTTGACCCCAGTGGTAGGGACCATGCAGCCACCACTGGTGGGGGTTGTGCTCTGGGTCTGTGGTACTGCTTTGTGCAGATCATAGGAGCCAGTGGGGAGCTGGAGAACATTGGCACTGGCTGCAAGGGTCATAGTAGCCCAATGGGGAACTGGAGGGCAGAGCCACTGACCTTCAGTCTTGGGCTGGAGGAGCTGGGTGGGAAGCCAGAGGGCAGAATTGCTGGCCATGGGGTCTCAGGGGTCACAGGAGCCAGGCAGTAGTCACTAGCCATAGTCCATGATTCTCAGGAGCTAGGCTGGGAGCAGAAGGATGGCATTAAAGGCTGTGGGCTGTGGGTGGCAGGAGCCAGGCAGGGAATGGGAGGGCAGAGTCACCAGCCATGGGCCACACAGGTTGCAGGGGCCAGGTTAGAGTCTCGGCCCAGGTCTCAGGAGCCATGAAGGTGAGTCACTGGCTGTAGGTCACAGTTTGCAGGAGCCTGGCAGTGAGCCGAGCTGCCCATGGCAGGCTTCCAAACTGGGGAGCTGGTAGACCACAGACCCTGGTGGCTGGTAGCCCTGGTCCCAAGCTATGCTCTTCCAAACAAAGGGCAAGTCTCTCTGCCCTTGTGACTCCCTGCCTCTATTAAAGTTATAGTTTCAGTGCAACTGCCCCACAGCTCATGATGTGCCCTACCCTAGCAAAAATCTGCCAAATGTTCTGAATTTTCCAGGGGGTAGTCTTCCTGACCACCAGAAGCGGGGGAGGGGGAATTGGGAGTTCAGGAAGATAGCTAGAACATTAAATCAACTTTTGGCCCAGGCAAGAGACTGCCTGGGCTTACAGCAGTATGTCTCTCGTGGAGGGAGTCTTGGCCCTCAGTTGTTCTCTGCCCTTTGGTGAAACATAAGGTCCTCTGTTCTTTATTCAATTCTAGCCATTCTCCCTGGGGGGCGGGGGGGAAGGATTTCTGTCCTCTTTGGGATGGGTTTTATACCTGAAATTTGTTTCCTTGGAGTCCTAGCTTGTCGCAGCAGTTGTGATGTGAACCTTTTGATCCTCTCTCTCAGCTCAGTTCCCAATCTTCTGCTTTATTGGGTTATTTCTGGCCATTGTTTCTCCCTCTGGATGGGAGCCTCTGCCAAAAGCTGGCTTCAGTCAGCCATTTGCCTCCCTCCTCCGGGAACATGGTTTTAGATGGGAATTGTTCATTCTGCATTTGGATCTTTGGGAATAGAAATTGGACAAGACATTTTGACTAAAATTTTAATTTTTGAAGTTTGTTAGATCAAGCAATAATTGAAATAGTAGCCACAGAAGTAGCTAATTGTAAAGGAAATGAAAAGATCAGGCATGGATCCATCAAGAATGCTCTCATTAAGAGGGAGGGAGGAAGCAGGGACATCTACATAAATTTTAGAAATATTGGACATAAAGGGCAGAGAGAGTGGAAGAGAAGCCATTCAAATGTTGCAGTAAGCTACTTATTCCTGTGTAACTTACCTCTCTGAACTCACTTATGGATATTTATGAGTGGGGTAATGCACACATGAAAAGAATGTTATGAGAAATAAAACAGGTAATGAAAGAGGTAGCATGGTGATTGGATAAAAGTGCTGGTTCTGAGGACTGGGGGCCTGGATGTGTAATCCTGCCTCTGTTCCTCCGTGATTCTGTGAGTTTCTGGCAGGCAACAACTTGTCACCTCACTTCCTTCTTGTGTGAAGAAGGAAGATGATGAAATAATATATAATATTTGTCCTGAGGATTATATAAAATGATACATGTAAAAGAGCTGATACTTTGGCACACAGTAAAATATAAATGAATTAATTTTTATGAGCTGTGTAGTTAATGATTTCACATACTACTAGACATAAGCTAGCCCTCAACATGTAGTTATTATTCATTTTCATTTAAAATAAAGGAAGAAATATTTAAGTGATTTAAGAGTGGAAAAGTTAATTTTTAACATAATTATTTCAAATTATTAAAAAATGGAAAAATAGTTACATAGGGAAACCAGGTAAAATTAAGATTTTGACAGTTTAAGAGAAAGAGCAGATTTATAAAAGTAAAGAGGATGGTTGCATGGACATGGATATTGAACATTAAAGACAGGAAAACAACTGAACAGCTTTTTAATACAATTTTTTTCAATTATTTTCTTTATATATTAAAAGTTATGATTTGGATAGTATGTTAATAAGATAACTTAAGATTAAAAAAAATTAATTAATACTATTACACTATTACATTGTTTTGCTATATCTTTAATGTGAAATATTATTTGTTGTTAAAGATAACAGTAATAATTATTTTGGAATTCTGACTGTCCAGATGCTTTACATGAATTTATTTCAATTATTTCACCTACAACATTTTTTTTCTTTTCTCTTCTTTCCTTCTTTCCTTTCGTCCTTCCTTCCTTCCTTTTTCATTCATTCTTTCTTTTTCTTTCTTTCTCTCTTTCTTTCTTTCTTTGGCAAAGACTCACTCTGGGCAACCTTGTTGCCTCAGCTTCCTGAGTAGCCAAGTAGCTGAGACCACAGGTGCCTACCACAATGCCCAGATATTTTTTAAATAAAGACAGGGTCTCACTCTTTCTCAGGCTGGTCTTGAACACCCAAGCTCAGTCTACCTATCTCAGCCCCCCAGAATGCTAAGATTACAAGAGTAAGCCACCATACCCCGCCTGTAAGCTTTCAAATAAATTAAATTAAAAAAATATGTATACATTATACACATACAACTGTCATATAGGTATAAAAAGTACACATGTCAAAGATTCCATTTTATTCATTAATTAAGAAGTTATAGTAGATTTGAAGGAGAATTCACAATGACACACATATTTAGTCAAATGTAAAACCAAAAAATCATTTGCATACCAGCAGGTACAATTTAACTTCTATCCTTAAGAATTATTTACATTGTTATCAGTTTTCTCAAAGTTACAATGTCATAAAATGTCTCACAGACAATGAAAAGTGAGGTCCCCTAAAACTCAAATAACCTAAAAGTCTATGCTAGACACCAGTTGCTTTTTACTGAAGATACCATGTAACCTTTTCATCCACTTAAAATTATTTTACAATTTTCTCTACAGTCCACATCTTACAGACTAATAAATGAAATATAAAGAACTGCTAGCTTAAGTTGGATTTCAGGGTGATAGAGTTTGAAAAGGGACTAAGGTCTGCCTGATTCAGGAGCAATTTTCTTAATCTTTAGGGAAGTGGTGCTCACCTGGGAATGATTGCTTTGCCCGAGGGGATATTGGCAAAGTCTGGAGACAGGTTTTGGTAGCCAGAATTTACGTGCTTTCTGCCATCTAGTAAGGAGAAGCTGGGGATGCTGCACAACAGAGATTCATCCTCCCAAACTGTCAATAATGCTAGGGTAAGAAAAGGGTTTTTTGTTTGTTTGTTTGTTTATTTAGAGCACTGACTCCTTTAAGCAACTCCGTACTAGAAACCCCAATCTTTTTGCATTTCTACTTATCATTAATAACATTTCTATCAACTAGAATAACACTTTTGATGTAAAAGATATCACTCAATGTTAAAGCCCTACAACCTCTTGTGGGCTTTCTTTCCTCAGTGACTTCACATCTTGTGAATACACGCATGTCCCTTAGGGATATTCATATTATTGTGCATGCAGGCTCTGTGGAGAGTCTGTGATGCTGAAGGAATTCTTTGTAGCAGCACAGGAGGAAACCACAAAGCCAAGGAGTGTACTGTGCTGTTTTCACAAATATAGCTTTGAATAAAAAGAAATATGTGAAGCACAACAGGTGAGCCTGCATATCAGGTGGTTTAGCAGCAACTCCTTCATGCCAGAAGAGGTTTATAAAATTACATGGAGATCCATAAAATGTAAGTGAACTTAGCATTTAGGCCTCTCTGAAGGCCTAACATACGTTTTTAAAACATGTCTTACTAGGACTGTTACTTTTAGCAGAATATATTGGGATGGTTTTGCTTCATCCTTTTCTTCTTTGTTCTGGAAAGCAAACTTCTGATGTAACTTGATGTTACTATTCTATAAAGAGTAACATTGCCCAGGTAATTAAAAAGCAGCTTTGTTTCTTTTATCTTCTATCTTGTTCTTCATGAAAATGTATCTAGTATACATCCCTGGAGATCTATATTCAGTTAACACCCCAGAAGTTTTACTCTCCCTGACAGAAAAATGACTATCACGCTCAGATTGCAACCATGTTTGAAGGTCATGTTCTATAGCCACAACTTTTTTACCTTACCTGGTTTCTTCCACCTTTATAAAGTCCCTCCTTCAGGCATATATGTGTCTCCAAATTGGCTTTCCCACCAGTGCCAGCTGTTTCCTAACTGTCACCTGTGTGACTCTGTGACTCGTGGCTGCCCTGACTTTCCAGAGTCCCCAGTTTCTTAACTTTCCCTTCAACCTGCAATTTCCGGCATGCCAATAGAAGAAGGTGTTCCATCTAGGATTGACCTAACATCGCCCCTGCCAGAAACAGAAAAAGAAGGCTAGCATTTTACAAGGAAAAGAATAGATTTGATTCTGGAAAACTCAGAGCTTAAAACATTTACAAACACCCTAGTATATGAAATGAATTAAAAATGTTGCATTAACTATATTTTGTATCTGTTTGGACCCTAACATTTTTGAGAAGGTGATTATCCTTTTTATCTATTGACTGTTAAAAATTATCCCCAAATCAATGCTATTTTATTAGGTCTTATTTTATAGTTAAGCCATTCTGGCAGTTTTTGGTTAGGCTAACTTCTCCATACAGCACTGACTAAGTTCATTATGTAGGATTCAGATGGTGAGTAGCCTGGTCATAAAGAATTTGAAATATAGTCATTCATAAATATGAAACCATGGAAAGTGTGCCTGGAAGATGAGATTAAGATGAATCCAGTCACCAATGTGCCCAGACATGCTTCTCCATCAATGGAGAAGTATTAACTTTGTGTATCCTGACTCAGGCCTTCCAGAGAGGATGTCCAGGAGGCAGAGGTAGGAGCTGAATGAAATATAGACTTTACTTACTAATAAGGTACCAACATTGGTTCATTAATTGTGGTAAATGTATCATAGTAGTGTAAAATATTAATAAGAGGGCAAACTGGGTGTGGGATATACCGAAACTATCTGTAGTCCTTTCACAATTTTAAAACTTCTAAAACAATTTTAAAATGACAAGTTTATTTTTAAAAAGAGATTTAGTTTATATTCCTTAATTTATTCGCATAAATTCACGACAGTTACTATTCTGCCACATACTCACCATTCTTAGCTTGGGAATATCCCATGATGGAGTATTGCTTAGCCAGGCACAGATCAATTTTATTTTTGTTATTATAATCCCTTTAATCTTGTAGTAAGCAGAAGAGCCTCCCCAAAATGTCCATATCTTAATTCTTACAATCTATGAATTTGTTATATAGAATGAAATAGGGACTTTGAAAATGACAGTAAGATTGTATTTCTTAAAATAAGGAATTATTATGGATTGCCTTGCTGCCCAGATCTAATTATATATGTGAACTCTTCAAAGCAAATAATAACTTTTTCCAGCTGGAATCAGTGCAGGGGCAGAAGGAGAAGTTGGGGATATTTGAAGTGTGAAAGGGACTTGCTCACTTTGCTAGAGGTGCTACATAAAAGGCATTAGAAAGGCAAGGAGCAGTCTTCAAGTGTAGAATCTGGCTCCCTGCGGCTCCCAGCTAGCAAGAGAACCAGGCATCTCTGCTCTGTGATCTTAGGAATGGGATTCAGCCAACAATCTGACCATGGGAGTTAATTTTTCTTCACATGCTCCAGCAAGAAAAACAGTCTTATCCACAACTTGGGTACAGCCTTGTGGGACCAGGTGAGGCTACCTGAACTTCTGACTGCAGAACAGTGCAAAGTTTTTTAGGCCACTAAGTTTGTGGCTATTAGATGCAGTTCAGCTGGGGCGGGTTTGAACCCACCACCCTCGGTATATGGGGCCGGTGCCCTACTCACTGAGCCACAGGCACCACCCAGTTTGTGGTTATTAGTTATGACAGAAATAGAAAGCTAAACCCTTCGTCATCCCTTAGAAATAATCACTTATTAATTCCTAGTACATATGTGTACAAACACAGATAGCAGTAGTGATAAAATAAAAGCTTAGCCAGATGTAGTGAAGACATAGTTTATAATCTTTTTTCCCTGTATTTCTTCTGTCATTCGGAATTACATGGCACATTGACCTTTTACTGCAAGACATGACCACTGTCATCTGATAGAGTGTTATAAGGCAATTATTGTTTGTTAGTATTAGGGTCACTAATAAAATTTGCAGAAAATTTTAAATCTCTCAGTACAGAGTTCAAAATTTTAGTTTGAACATAGTCTTCTTCAATTATATTTCTAAAGAGATTTTTTCCCCCATATTTAGCACACTCTCAAATTGTAGGTACACACTGTAATGGGAACAGTTTATTTGTGCAGCTCTACAACTTTCTGCTCTTAGTCTCTCTGATTTAAAATCCTATATAATGATGCCAATGTATGTGCAGAAATAAGCAAAAAAATTATACTATATTCTGTGTTAAGAACAATAGCTTCCAAAATAGGTTTTATGAACTGACTTATGCTCCCTCCCACATTCATATGTTAAATCCCTAAACCCATTTAAACAGCATTTAGAAATAAAACCTTTAAGAAGATAATTATAATTAAATGAGATCATAGTAGAACCCTACAGACTATCTTGGACTTTCAGCCTCCAGACCTGTAAGCAAAAGTCTGTTATATAAACTTCCCAGCCTGTAATGCTTTGTTTTGGTGGGCCAAACAGACTAGTAGGGGCATGGATAAAAACGTACAGTTTATTCAGATATTAAGAAAATATTAATCATAAATTATGACCATGGATTCATCTACCTTCTTAGAAGAGAACAGAAAAATAAAACTCAAAAATTCCTGTAGTCAGGAATTTGTAGAATGTAGAAGATTACATTCTAAATTTAGAGAAAGAAAGTACTCAGGGCAAATACATAGGAAGTGAAATGTTCATAAATGCCAAAAAGAACAATGAAGAAGGGGAGGTGAGTTCAGGGAGTGAGCGAGGGTAGAATGCTTTAGATACACCAGCAGGCAAAACCTCATTGAAAACTGACTTTGGAATAACAATATTTTACGAAGAGTGTGTCCTGTGAATAATTGGGTGAAGAGCACCCTAGAAAGAAGAAAGAACGAGTGCAAAAGCTCTAACAGGAAGGTGTCCATAATACGTGGACAGCACCACAGGCAGCCAAGGTGACTGCAACCCAGGAGTTAAAGGAGATGAACTCTGAGGGGGATCTGGAGGGAGCCCTGTAATTCCCTCTAAGGAATTTGTCTTTTACTTTGAGTTGGGATGACATTAAAGGGCTTTGAGTAGAAGGGTGTTTACAAGCAGAATTCTAATTTAAAATGGTGACTCTACAAGTTCTATTAGAATATTTTATAGATGAGATGGTCATAAAATCAGTGATATGGGTCAACTAGCTATGACAACCGTCCAGGTGAAGGATGACAGTGGCTATGGTGGCTAACATATATATACATGAGTTGGAGTGTGTAAGTGGCAATAAAAGGTAAAAATCTGAATATACTTGGATGAATCTGGCTTTTGAATGTATTAAAATGGTAGAGTCAACAGAATTTGAAGACATTAGATGTGGGATATGAAAAAAGAAAGGTATTAAGAATTACTCCATGGGATTTTTTTGTTGTTATTGTTGCAGTTTGGCTGGGGCCGGGTTCGAACCAGCCACCCTCGGTATATGGGGCCAGCATCCTATTCCCTGAGCCACAGGCACCACCCTCCATGGGATTTTATTTTTTTTAACAACGAAGAGAATAAAATTACCATTTACCGGTATCATGAAGATTTTTCTCTATCTCCAACTTTTCTTGTTATGCACATGTTCTAGAAAATTATTCCAACTTAATATCAACAGTTACACTTCAGTTTTAAGTGAAAAATTTATGAAAGGTAAGTTGATGAATATTTGAGAATAAGTAAAGGGAACTGATGCATTAAATAGATACACTATTTAGTTGTTACATTTTTATATGCAGTCAAAATTTGCAAGAGTTAGAGAAAATATATAGTAAAGTTTTATATTCAAAATAGAATAATTAAGTCCAGCATTTCTAAAGTTGATTCTCCAAATTGTCAATAAATATACCCAGCAGCAGGAACAGCAGCAGCAAGGGCAGCAGCAATAATGATTAACAGGCAGAAGGTCTCAAAGCCTGGGTATATTAATATACTTCGTAAATCTCCAAAAGGGAGGCTTTAGATGTGGCTTTCCCAAATATTGTTATAGAACGCTGTATTTAAAATCTTGGGAGAATTAAACTTCCACAATAATTATGAATTGATAGCAATAAAAAGATAAAATATAAAATGCTTAAAAAGATAAAATATAAAATAGCACGAAACTAAAAAGGGGACTTGCTCTCAGGACTTTCTCTTGACATATAGATGTATTATTTGAAAAATCTTAAGAGGACATGAAACCTACCCACTTTGCCTCTATATTAAATAATTTATCTTTATTACTAAGATAAAGTTAAATAAGTTTGGCACTTCCCTGTGAAACAGGGAAACGTGTTTTCTTTAACGGTGGGAGTTGAGAACAGGAACATCTTTGTGAACTGTGGTGGAAAATTAGATTTCTTGGAGGAGTCTGTTTTGACAATGAAAAGATAGAACCTTCATCGGTTAGGAATTGAATTGAGCTGCAAGAAATCAAAAGTATCATTCCAGTAGCTTAAACAGAGAGGATTAATTTTTTCACATGGCAAGAAGCCTGAATGGAAACTGTTAGTATTCATTCAGCTACTCAGTGGTAATATTAGGGTGCCAGTTTTTTTTTTTTTTTTTCCTACTCTATTTTCAGTAACTCAGCAAGGACTAATGCGTTTACTTTCTCATTTTTACTTTCAATAATTTTTAGATCACAATATATCTCTATCTTAGGTAACAACAGGGTCACTTAGTGACCATCAATAATTTGCCTACAAAATAGAATGTGAGCAAATAAAATAGCAAATATGTGCGCTATTTTATTTCATTTGCAAACCAAAGTAATTCCTTCATAGTGATTCATGATGTCATTACAGAGTTTGGAGAAGTAGGATTTGATTTTCAAAACCTTTATTACCAAGTCCTCCTGAATTAAGTTAGGAAATACAATAGAATCTCCATAGTTGACTGCTGCCCTGACCACTTCCTTAAGTTGACTTAATTCTCATAGATGGGGCATGGGCCACGTGTGTGTGTCTGAACAGGAGGTCTATTTCCTCACGTTGAACACCTCTGTATGTTGACCAGTTTGTTACAAACCCTTGGATATTCGACTTACAAGGGTTCTACAGCATATGTTCTCTGTATCTAGAAAGAACTTGAAATAAAGTAGAATAAATATTCTACTTATTAGGTATATAGTTTTCCTTTGTTTAGTTAATACCTCTAAAAATGTTTCTTCGTGTATAAGCTGATGATATTAATTACATTTCAAATGTAATGTGAAGATTAGTTTTGTATGTATGGAAACTTCAGAGGAAATAGCCTTACTACCTGTCTTTGTGCATTGTGTTAAATATCTGGATGATACCGCAGCTCATAATGTTAATTACTTCTTCATTGAGCACAAAACAGTGTAGACAGGAAGATTTTTTTAACTGGGAAGAATTTTTTGATTGCCTCAATAAATAATATATAGTTGGAGTGAAACCCCTGGCTTCCAATGCTTGGTCATGCTACCTAGGCTTTTCTGTGGTACATCCCTCTCAGGATAGTCATCCTTGCAACTCAGTTAGCAGGTATTGAGGAAGTCCAGAACACATTTAGAGGCCACATGGCTGTGTTCCAGCTAACAGCATAGCCAACAGCAAGAATCACCTGCTAGACATGTGAGTGAACAAATATTCAGTTAACTTTTAGAGACACTCCAAACCAATGACACTCTAAACCAATAGAGAGACACTCTAAACCAATGGGTGAGTGGTTGCAAATACCACCTATTCTCATGGAGCCATGGTCAATTTGCAGCTTCATAAACACAGTTATATTGTTGTTATTTTAAACCACTAAATTTTGCAGTGTTTTACCACATAGCAATAGGTAATATAATTATCTGTGAAATCAATCGTATTGCTATCTCATTCTTTTGCACATGGAGGACATGATCATTGGAGTGGTGATATTATTCATCAGAGTATTGGATAATGAAGCAATACTTTGGGTCCAGATTTGTATTCATAGCACATTTTATTGAGTTTAGGGATTTTATTTTGTTTTAGATTAATCATAAGTTCTTTGAAGTAAAGAACCATGTAATTAAATACCATGTTGAATTGTGATTCTGCCTTAGTTTTTCCTCATGTCTAACCACCATTGATATCTGATATCAAAGATAGAAATAGATCTTCCTGAAGGCTTTGAAACCTTCACATAGGTGTCCCAGGTAAATTCACATCATTTAAAAACATAATAATTACTCATGATTTCTATATTTCCATATTTAAGCTAGATTTAAAAATGATACATACAATGGTTAAATGAGATGAATTTTTTTTAGGTGTAAGAAGATAGTAAAAACCAAACATTTTCTTGGATTTCTTCTCTTGGGGTAAGCATGACAAGATTTTTAGATGTATTCTTAAAATATAATTTGAGGTGACACTGGCTTCATATACTGAACTAGGAGGATTCCTTCTTTCTCAACGTTATGAAATAAACTCTTCAGTATGGCTTCCAAGTATTCTTTGCAAGTCTGATAAAATTTGGCTGTGAAACCCTCTGGTACAAGGCATTTTGTTGTTGTAAGATTTTTTTTTCTTTTTATTTATTTATTTATTTTTAATTTTTATTGCTGCTTCAGTTTCAGAGCTTGTTATTGATCTGCACAGGAGTTCTATTTCTTCCTGATTGAGCCTGGAGAGCTGTTATTTCCAGGAATTTTTCCATTTCCACAAAATTTTTCAGTGTATGTGCACAGAGATTTTTATAGTTTTCACAGATAATATTTTGCATTTCTGCAGTATCAGTTCTAACATCGCCTTCAATTGTGATTGAACTGATTTGTGTCCTTCCTTTTCTTTTTCTGATTAACTTAGTGAGAACACATAACATGCTCCTGGATTTGAAGAATCAATATTGTGAAAATGTCCCTACTACCCAAAGTAATCTACAGAATCAGCACAATCCCTGTTAAAATTCCAATATTAATTTTCATAGAGCTAGCAAAAATAATTCTGATTCATTTGGAACCAGAAAAGAACCAGAATAGCCACAACAACCTCAAGCAAAGGGAAAAAATCTGGAGGCATCAATTAACCAGATGTTAAGCTATACTATAAGGCTATAGTAAGCAAAATATCATGGTACTGATACAAAAATAAAGGCATTAACCAGTGGAAGAGAACAGAGAATCCAGATACAAAATCTTCCACACGTAGACAACTGATCTTTGACAAAGCAGACAACACTATGCACTGGGGAAAAGAATTCCTATTTAAAAAATGGTGCTTGGAAAATTAGTCACATATAGAAGATTGAAACAGGATCCTTATCTCTTACCATTTGCAAAAATTAATTCAAGATGATAAAAGACTTAAATCTAAGGCAGAAAACCATAAGAATTCTAGAATAAAAGGTTGGAATAACTCTTCTAGATATTTGCAAAAATTTATCAAGAAGACCCCAGAAGCAATAAAAATAAATAAATTGGACTTGATTAAATTTGAAAAATTATTTCACAGCCAAGGAAACAATCAATAGAGCAAATAGAAAAATATGGAAGGGGGAAAGCATTTACATACTATATATTTGATAAAGCGCTAATAGCCAGAATCTACAAAAATACTCAATTAAATCAGTTAAAAAAAAAAAAATAAGACAACCCCATTTAAAAGTGGAAAAAGGCATGAACAGAATCTTTTCAAAAGAAGGTAAGACTAATGGCCAATAAACATATGAAAAAAGGCTCAGCGTCACTAATCGTTTGGGAAATTCAAATCAAAACCATAAAGAAATATTACCTAACCCAATGAAAACTGTGAGAATAGCTTTTATCAAAAAGTTCCAGTACAATGGAACTGGTATGAATGCAGAGAGAAAGGAATACTGATTCACTGTTGATGGAATCACAGACTACTACAACTTCTATGGAAAACAATATGGAGATGCCTTGAGGAACTAAAAGTAGATCTACCCTTTGATTCAGAAATCCCACTACTGACTATCCAAAGGAAACAAAGTCAATTTATCTAAAAGACACTTGCACTACAACACTCAAGTGTTTATTGCAGTACAATTCACAAATTCATAGATGTGCCCATAAATTCATGAGTGGATTAATAAAATTATATATATATATATATATATATATATATGCACATATATGTATGTCTGCATACGTACATATATGTATATGTTTGTATATATATATGCATGCACATACATGTCATGGGATACTACTTAGCCATGAAGAAAGATAACTTAGTCCCTTTTGCAATAATTGGAAGGAAGCAGAAATCATTCTCCTAAGTGAAATATTTAAAGAATGGAAAAAACAAACACTATGTGTACTTGCAATTAAATTGGAACTAATGGATCAGCATTCCTGTGCATGGATAGAAGTAAAACCCATGGAAATCAAGCCGGTGGAGGAGGGAGAGATGGGGTGAAATCTTACCTAATGGGTACAATGAACATTCTCCTGGTATTGGGCACACTTACAACTCTGACTCAAGCAGTACGAAAGCAACCTGTACAAACAAAACCTTTGTACCCCTGTAATATTCTGAAACAAACAAACACATGTATATATGTGTGTCTGTTTGTGTATGCGTGTGTGTATAATTTAAGGCCTTAAACTATTATTTTCCATTTAATACAAATATTCCTTGATGGACTCTAATATTTCATCTTTAAAGTATCTCTATGATAAAGTATTTTTGTAATACAGTGGCAGAGCTCATAAAAGAAAAGCTGCATAAAATGATCTAATCACCATAAATTGAAGAGAAGAAAGCCTTGAAGAAAGGATCTTGTCCCAGTCATTTTGATTACTGCTGGCAGTGCACATTTATACCATAGGCTCTGTTTGGTAGTATGTGGCTTCACAAAATTACCTCCAATCTTCATTGAAAGCCTGTCATATTAGAATGATTTTACTCCTTCGCTACATAGAGAAGAAACTCAGAATATTTTAATTGTCTGCTGTTATATAATTAGCAAATGGCAGAATTAGACACATAATAATATTCTATCATTATTTTACACAACTGAAGTGTGAAACAGGTGCATCAGAATAAAGCCAACTCCATTCCTGAATAGAGAATCCACCATATCCTCCTTTGTAACCTGCACAGTTACAAAAATATTGTGTATATCTCCTAAAAAGGTCAAATAGTACAGGTTCATACTCTGTGCATCTATTTGATACTCAGTCTAAGTTGGAAATAGGTGTTACTTCCAGTTCATTATAAAATCTTTCTTTTTCCAAGTTGTTTTAATAACATACAGAGCATCATGCACCTGTAAACTCATGACCTCAGAGCTGTATTGGCTCTTCGGGAAGGAGAGTCGCTGAACTAAGTAGAGGCTGAGAAGTCTGAAAAATGAAAACCAAACTCATCTGTCCTTTCATGAAGTGAGATGTCATAAGCTGCTTAAGGCTGTTCAGAAAGCAAGAATATCATAGAAGCAGAGAATAGGCTTACTTTCTCTCTTTATTCATATTCTTTTAGCCCCACTGGAATGGGTAGTGTTTATTATTGAGGCAAACACAATTTATTGCTAATAATTTTTTTAAATGCTCACTAAGGGAAAATGTTGAGGTACTAGGAAATCCAATTCAATATTCTTCAAAATGCCGAAAGCGAAACCCATGATTAAATCTTTTGATTATCTCTGGAGATGCATTTTTTAATATTTCTTTCAACATGAACTAAAGTAAGTAGAGAAAATGCTTTCAAAAAACAAAAACAAATCAGAGAAACAAATAATTAAAATAGTTTTATTGATTCTGAGAACTAAATAGTGATTTGATTTTCATAGTTCTTTTTCTTTTCTTTTCTTTTCTTTTTTTTTTTTTATTAAATCATAGCTATGTACATTGGTATGATCATGGGGCATCATACACTAGTTTCACAGACCGTTTGACACATTTATATAACACTGGTTAACATAGCCTTCCTGGCAATTTCACAGTTATTGTGTTAAGACATTTACATTCCACATTTACTAAGTTTCACATATACCATTGTAAGATGCACCACAAGTGTATTCTCACCAATCCCCCTCCTTCCACCCACC
>CAUYPK010099274.1:0-10592 GCA_963574355.1 Loris lydekkerianus
GCCAACATTTCTGGTTTTGGGATTTTGTTATGTGGGCTACTCTTACTGGGGTTAGGTGGTATCTCAGAGTAGTTTTGATTTGCATTTCTCTGATGATTAAGGATGATGAGCTTTTTTTCATGTGTTTGTAGATTTTGCGTCAGAGCATACTTTTGAAATTGGGGTAATTGGGAAATGGAGACAAATTTGTCATTACCATTGTATTTTAATATAAAGAAATGAATGTGACTTAATTATAAAGCAATTAGTCTTCCTCTCCCCTCCTCCCCTTTCTGTAGAGATAGGGTCTCTGTTCCCCAGGCTGGAGTACAGTCACACAATCCTGAAACTCCTGGGCTCAAACAATCCTCCCGTCAGCCTCCCAAGTAGCTGGGACTACAAGTGTGTATCTGTGTATCACCATGATGCCTGGATTTGTTTTTTGTTTTTTAAAAAACCACGGAGGAGGCGGCATTTGTTAAGAGAATATCAATTTCATTAATTTGCTTACAAATTATCAAAGAGTTTAGAATTCTATTTCATTTTCACTAGTATATTTTAGAGAAGAAAGATGGATATACCAAGATACTATAATGGGAGGGAGGGAGGAAGAGAGAGAGAGAGAGATAAGAGAAATATAAATGTCTTCAGGAAAGAAAGAAGTTTTTCTGCTAAGAACCGTGAGAATGTAGGTAATGATCTGGCAATGGTCACTGTGGAAGGATTACTAGAAAAAGCATCTGCTGGGGACAGGTGGTGGCCCAGCAGAAAGGGAAACGGAATTTTGGTGTAAAAAAAAAATTATAAATGAAAACACACTTTATTCCACTCTTCTATTAAAAAAGAAATACTTGGTGCTTATGAATGATAATATTTCCATTTTCAGTGAGAATTGGGATTGTGCAAGGTTTTAGCCTTCATGTGTTATCCTTGTATAAAATTTTATTAGACCAGAATTGTAGATGCAGAACATGATATTATATATGGCAGGAATTTCTAGGAGTTTTGAGTAAAAAAATGTCACATTAAATAGAGATTTTCAGAAGTTGTGACCAGGAAACACTGGAAGAGCTGTACGTGCAGGGGAAGAAGTTTCACACATCACTAGTAAACTATGAGAGAGAAAAGTGTTTCCCCTTAAAGGAACACACTGTCCACTGGCATTCTTATGTCAAGAGTATTTCTGTCATTCTCTGGAACAAAAGTGAGCTCTTTTTATTCTGCTCGTCATTTCTTAGGCTTCACCACTGCCAAAGGCAAGTGCTCCGTGGGTATCTTCCTAGTCTCTTCTCTTCTTCCTACCCTCTTCAGGTAAAGTTTTGATTACGGATTTTGCTGTTCTCCCACTTTAATAATTTGGTGCATGAAGTATAAAAGATAAATAAATAGATAGATGAAAGATGAAATCAATCAAAGGAGTTGAAGCTCCTTTGTGTCACAGCATTGACAGTACAAATTGTAAAATTATACGCTGGCACCTACTTTACTCTGGCAGTCCTGAGATGAGGTGACAGCTACCTTGAGAGAGTGTCTAGTAGCTTTGGTGAATTTTCTTTTACAGATGCTTGCTCATACCTTTTACTGCTGGTTCAATATAAATGTATCCACGATTCCAAATATTTCTGGGAATCCCTGGAGCTCTCTCAATTATGCCTGCTATTTATTTTTCCCTTTTATTCTGCATTACCCTCCAGTATCTGAGTATCACAGGAAGCATACAATGAAAACCAAATAGACTCATCGGTATTCTGAGCAGTCCATGGTCCTCAGCATTCTTTTCTTTTACATTTGAAATCACTGCATTTATAGTTGATTTAAAACATAATCTTACCTGTCAATCTTGGGTAAGTGGTCTTCTAGGTATAAAAAATACAACTCTGAGGAACACACAATTGGATGTCACTACCTTCTTGGGACTTGTACATTGGTGGGAGGATTGATTGGCTTACATAAGAAGCAAGGTGATTCTAATTAACAGGAGAGAGGCCAGGCGTGGTGGGGCTCACCTCTAATCCTAGCACACTGGGAGTCCAAGGCAAGTGGATTCCTTGAGGTCAGGAGCTCATGACCAGCCTGAGCAAGAGTGAGACCCTGTCCGTACTAAATATAGAAAAACTGGCAGGGCGTGGTGGCACAAGCCTGAAGTTGCAGCTACTAAGAAGGCTGAGGCAAGAGGATCATTTGAGTCCAAGAGTTTAAGGTTGCTGTGAGCTATGATGACCCCACAACACTCTACAAAGGGTGACAGAGTGAGACTCAGCCTCAAAATAAATAAATAAATAAATAAATAAATAAATAAATAAATAAAATAAAATAAAATAAATTAATAGGAGAAAATGCAAATCTATATAGAGGGAATGCACAAAGATAGATAAACGTGATCATTTGGCCAAGTGGGATTCATATTTGTGTTTTAATTGTGAGCTAGGAAGCAAGATCATTCACTACTAATGATCAGGAGGTCATGCACACTTTCAATCCCATGACTTTTTGTTCCCAATATTCTTCCTTCATCTGAGCTCTCTCAAGGCCCCCTTTGGGGGATGCACAGCAGGCCCTAGACGTTCTTCTTCTGTTGTAGCATTGGGAGATCTGTGTTCTACAATAGCTTGCAAACAGCCACAAAATTGGAAAAGTTGAATGGGACTTATTATAGTCAACTACGAAACTTTTAATATGAAGTGTTTTGTTTTTTTTTTCCTTCCCTAGCCAGAAGGGCCTAACCCTCCTTAAACATTCTTCACTGAAGCAATCAGATCTAGAATTCCTATCTGTAGAAACGCAAGATCCTCTTTCTTTTTTTCCTCTTTCTCAAAGCAAGTCAGGCGCATAAGAAGCATTCTTGCAATAGCCAACTCACTAAGCCTTCTGAAACTGGAACATTATTACTTGTGTCTTTTAACCTTTAAATGGTGATGCTATCATTTTAATTAAACACTAAGTTTCTTCAGCATTCAGCTTACAAAGAGACTGCAAGGACCTATGCTACAATAGAAAATAAATCCTTAGTCCATAAGTTAAAAAAAAAAAAAAAAAAAAAAGTGGAGGTAGGCAGGGCTGGGAGGACTTCAAAATTAGATGATGGGAGATCACTAATCTCCCCTTACTTAGGCATAACAAAGGGATGACCTCCAGAACTATGACAGTTATACCATTTAAACCCCTTTTATGAAACAAAAAATAAAATATAGAAAAAGCTAATATTTCGGGGCAATATGAGTGAGTCACACAGACCAGGTGCAGAATCTGAGTCTGTCCTTCTCTTTTCTTTATTAATCTCTGAGTTACATAAATAATTTATTTTATATACCCATTTTACATAGAAGATATGGAGATCTCAGGACCTTAATCCATATATTCATACAATAATGGAAAATAACATCATAGCATGTTTTATTTACAGATGTGTTGTGTTTCACCACATCAGTGCTATTAACATTTTGGGCTGGATATTTCTCTGTGGTAGGAAATTATCTGTGCCTCAAAGAATGTTTAGCGGCATCCCTGGTCTCCGAACACTGGATGTCAGTAGCCCCCTCCTCTAAATTGTAAGAGACAAAAATGTCTTTGACATTGACAGATGTCCTGAGGTGTGTGGATGGCAATATGCACATTCTCCCTGGTTGAGAGCCACTGATATACATAAAGTATTCCATGTAGTATCAGCTGTATATGTCTTGCCATATTGAGAATATTTTATAGAAATAAAGAAGGCAAGACCTTTTCTCTATTTTTTAATATAGTGTGTGTGTGATTATGCATCACAGAACCAGGCTAGCTTAATTCTCCCTCTTTTAGCCTCAGCGATTTCATTTACTGTGTGGTCTGTCTTCTATGGACACGTTCACTGAGTCCAGTTGACTCTATTAAGGAAGGAACTTATGTTATCTCAGTTCTCTTTTAAAAAGTTCCTAGGCTAGAAATGGTCCTGTCCTACACAAATGTCAATCCTTGCTCAAAGAAAGACACTAGACTCTCAGACTGGAAGGCAAATTCCCTCTGGCGTCCAAACACTATTGAATTTCCATAAAAATAACTTGGTGTTGCTCAGAGGGTGCCTATAGGGGAAGAATGTGTGGAGAGTTCATCTGAACATTCCAGCACGCTCAGTAATTCTATGGGCATAGAGAAGTTTTAAAATTGGTGTTTTGTACCACGTGTCAATCCTCTCATACATTAATTAGTGCAAATGTCTCCCTGAAGGACTCATCATTCTTGGGCACAGTATTGCCTTAGACCAAGTAGCCTCTATTTGGAGGCTTGTGCCTCTGGAGCCTTCATGCTTTAGAGTATCTTTGTAAACAACAACACCACCAACCCCAGAAAATTAAATCTACTTTGTTGCTTGGAAGCCTCCAGGACTGGCAGTGAGTTATTACATTGATTAATTAATTCAAACTATCATGGAAGGGCTGCCTTAACCTGATCCCGAACTCACATTGAGTGCAGTGCTCAGGGTCTCCTCTACTTCAGAGATGCTCTGAGTATACCACATGATTAAATATAGACCCCTTCAACCAAGTACCTGCCCTCATTTCCCTTAGGACGCTTCTTTGGGATTTTGGTGGTTACAAATATTGCCTAGAGACACTAGGCCAATTACTAACCTAAAACACATATAAACATATTAACTGATAGACATAACTGTCAACACTTATCAGCTGATAAATAAACTAGAGCTTCTTTACCTAAGGAATACTATTAGCTCTAAGGTTGTCTCTGAAGTCCCTGAACCAATTTGTATATGCATCCATAGGTCAGTTATTCTTGGGACAGTGTCCACAGATTTCCTAAGATTTTGAACTAACCAGAAATACAATTTTCATGTTAATGTTAGAAAAGAACTTGCTGGCCATACAGAGGGGTTTATCTTCCAGGAACTTCTCTGCAAAGGCTTTTGACTTTTGTGAATAAGTGTAAATCACATTAAGATTCTGCATGGTTTAAGGTAAGTTGGACAGTTCAAAGTTGAAATTTTATATATATATATATATATATATATATATATATATTAATAATCTTATTTAAACCTAAAAAAAAGCATTCATCTATTTCTTTTTTGGGGGGTGGGGACAGAATCTCACGTCGCCCTCTGTAGAGTGCTGGGGCATCACAGCTCACAGCAACCTCTAACTCTTGGGGCTTAAGCAATTCTCTTGCCTCAGCCTCCCAAGTAGCTGGGACTAAAGATGCCCACCACAATGCCCAGCTATTTTTTGGTTGTAGTTGTTGTTGTTTGGCAGGCCCGGCTGGATTCAAACCCTCCAGCTCTGGTGTATGTGGCTGATGCCCTAGTTGCTGAGCTACACGCGCCAAGCCAGCATTAGTCTATTTCAGAAACATTTCTTGTCCCCTTGTTCCTTTCTGAAAATAGCTCCCTTTGCTACAGTTGGCTTTAGGGGGGGAGGAAGAGACTGTGCATTTCTTCTTATAATCTGTTAGTATTCTGTATCTCACATGTGCTATGCATTTTAAGTGGGTCAGACAATATTACTTTCTTAAAATCCAAATGTTAACACTTTGTTGAAGGTGGTTAATGTTATTATCACGGGCGTTTTGTGACAATTGGGTATTTGCACTTAATCCATGATAGTCTCTTCCAGTATATTTGTTTGGTGCAAGACATGCTTTTCATATAGTCTTTATGTAACACATTTCAAAGTTCATTAGTTTTCTTTAGTACATCCACTTATGTGTTTATTCACCATTTTTTAATAAAACATCTCTCTGCTTTTCACCCTGTGGAATGCATGTAGTGGTGAGTGATCTTCAATGAACTACAGTTAAGGCAGAAATGAAATATCAAACAATAAAAACTTGGGAGTCAAAAGGAAAACTAACCTTTATAAAACATTGGCAATAGGCCACACAAAAATAACATTTGTACTTTATAGCAATTCTTTGCTGAAGTACCAGCAATCCCATTTTAAAGGTGATAAAACTAAGGTCAGAGTAATACTACTGAGTGGTTCTAAATATAGAAGCAAAATTTCAGTCTGTCTATCAAAGCACAGATTTTTTTTTCCCTAGGTTGTTTTGAGATAATTCAAAAGAAAGAAGAAAACAATAAAAAGATTTTGTTGGGGAAATAAAGGTCAGGAACCATAGGACCATCTGGTTTAGACTTCCAATCCCATGGCATTTATTAAATAATAATTCACTTCCAATTTATTATTAATCAAAGGCATATATAACCCATAAATTACAACTTTTTGTTTACATGAGACAACCAAAGTCACCAGGGCAAGCTCAAATAAGAGCATATATACTAACAAAAATAGGAGGACAGTTTGGTTTGCCCAGGAGTTTCTCCCATTATATTTATGATTCTTAATATTTTTTAAAAAAATCTATTTAAAAAATAAGTTAAAGACTCTCAAGGTTATTTTCATAAACTTTTAAAAATTCAAAAACTTCATTTGGAAACAATGACTTGTTGACCTATGTTCACCTGAGTAAATGAACCATTAACTTTATTTTCAGAAAATACCACAAAACTAATTAAGACAGAGGGGGGATGAAAACCACCTTTAGATTAATATTCTGATGATCACTATGTTCTTTTCCTTCTTCTTCCATAACCCAAATACTGTCTTTCTTTGAGTTAATTTTATTCTTTCAAATTCACTTTGAAATATATATATATATATATATAGTATACATAAAAATATAAAATATTATAATAATATATAGTAACTTTATAATATAAAATAATATATATATCATATATATTATATATATATATATATATATATATATATTCCCCCCCCATTCCCACAACAATAGATTTTACTGTAAAATCTAAGGGGTTGGTTAGAGTGCTAAAGAAAGGAGAAAACTAGCAAAAGGACTCTAGATATTTTTTGACTCATTTTGTTTAAGACAATTTAAATTCAATGTCCTTCTCTAATAAATTACATCGTGTTTACTAATAGTTGTATAGCAATAGAACAGAAAGGAAGAGAAGGGGAGAGACTTACTGGCACCAAGAAATGTAGATGGGAATGGAGAGCCCTGGAGACATTATAAGGGAACGTGGATCCTGTCACTCTGAGATAAACCATCCCTTAACTTTAAAGCATGGGAAGGCCACTTTTCTAGGTCAAAAATCAGTCTTCACATGTGATTTCTGTTGTATGTGCTTCAAATTCTCTTGTGTTGATAGATAACAAAGAGAATATAACTCCCTACCCCTAAATCCCTGAAGGAGAAAGGGTAAATAATTTGCATTTTAACAAGTACCACTTTGTAGGAAGCATCTGGAAAGAGACATTTTAAAACCCAGATGATTAATGTACAGATTACCTGTCTTCCTCAACTTCTAATCTTGTCCTTATGTTCACTCATCTCCATTTATTCTTCTCTGTGTCCCTAAACATCTAAACAGCTCCAGGCATTTAGAGTAGTTCAATAAGGTGGACTCTCTTCCCTGAAGGAAAAAGAGACCAACAAGAAAATCAATGATTATAATGCAGAGTAGTGAGTGCTTTGATGGAAGAAACAGAACCTACAGGAGGTTTAAGAGGCGCCAGGCAGAATTTCCAGAAGATACCTGGGGGCAGTCCTCCATGACCTTCCTAAATTCCTACACATCCTTCTGAATGGGTAGAAATTGTAAGGCCATGATGGTTCACTCACCCGGGCCACTTTTCAGGATTGTTTAGTCAATTAGAAATTCCTGAAATGATAAAACACATTGCAGAGTGTGTTATGGGATTTTATGCAGGACCTGATCTTACTTTGCACAAATAACACACTTGCTTTCATTTGCTAAATGTGATAGAAATCTGTCCTAAAAATAACACCCAACAATACAAAGATAAATATGCACAAAGTAATTCACTACAGCCTTCTAGGTAATTATTTTGCAGTCTGTAATATGACCTTACATGAGGAGTGGCTGAAAAAATTGTGGTACATCCACAGATTGGAGTATTATAAGTCTGTAAATTAAACAAATGAAAAATATTCTATGAACAAATATGGCAAAATAATCCAGGAGTAGGATATATTATTGAGTGAAAAGGCAATGAATAAGAAAGTGTTTGCAGAATGCTATCTTTCTATCAGAATAACAAATAAACCCGGAGATGTTGGTGTGGATGTGCAGAAAAGGAAATACTTCTGCACTGCTGGTGGGATTGCAAACGAATACGTTCCTTTTGGAAAGATGTTTGGAGATCACTTAGGGATCTAAAAATAGACCTTCCATTTGATCCTTCATTTCTCTACTATCCTCTGGTATATATATATATCCAAAAGACCAAAAATATTGTTATGATGAAGATGTTTGCACCAGAATGTTCATTGCAGCCCAATTCATAATTTCTAAGTCATGGAAGAAGCCCAAGTGCCCATCGACCCATGAATGGATCAAATAATTGTGATATATGTACACCATGGAATATTTTGCAGCCTTAAAAAAAAAAAAAAGATGGAGACAATCCCAGCTACTTGGGAGGAATCCCAGCTACTTGGAAGGAGGAGGCAGGAGAATCACTTGAGCCCAGGAGTTGGAGGTTGCTATGAGCTGTGATGCCACAGCACTCTACCCAGGGTGACAGCTTGAGGCTCTGTCTCAAAAAAAAAAATAGAAAAAAAAAAAAAAAAAGATGGAGACTTTACCCTTTTCATGATTACATGGATGAAGCTGGAACATATTCTTAGCAAGTTATCTCAAGAATGGAAGAAAAAGTATCCAAAGTACTCAGCCCTACTATGAAACCAATTTATAGCTTTCATATGAAGGCTATAACCCAACGATAGCCCAAGAAGAAGGGGAAAGAGGAGGGAGGGTAATTGGTGAGACCACACCTATGACGCCTTTTACAAGGGTACATGTAAAATTTACTAAGTGTAGAGTGCCAATGTCTGAACACAATGACTAAGAAAATGCCCTGAAGGCTATGTTAACAAGTTTGATGAAAATATTTCAAGTGGTATCTAAAACCAGCATATTGTACACAATGATTGCATTAATGTACACAGCTATGATTTTAATTTTAAAAAAGGAAGGAAGAACAAATAGGGAAATATACAGGTATCTGTTGCTTTTTCTTTATTTTTGTATTGTAAAAGAAGGGGAAGAATAGCCTAGAGATTGTCATTTACCTGCAGGGCATAAGTAAGACCAAGGTGAAAAGAACAGAAATGTGATGAAGGGAGTGAATAAGACTTGTTTGAATGTGCTCTTTGGAACCATGTGAATGTTTGGACATTCTACAAATATATTTTTGAATAATTAATTGGCCAAAACCTAAAACTATATATAAAACAAAGGAATCAAATCATATTTCAAATGAATAATATAAACTCATTGAAAGGAGGGAAATAGAAAGTAATTTTTGAACATCATGTTATAGAATTATAGATATATAAACAAATATTTAATTCTACCCAACAGGTTTGTTTTTGCCAGTGGTATAGGTTACTGCTGTGTTTTGTCTGTGCTGTTCTAAAATTCATGTTAAAACTAATACGTTCCTTCTGGAAGGATGTTTGGAGAGTACTTAGAGTTCTAAAAATAGACCTGCCATTCAATCCTATAATTCCTTTACTAGGTTTATACCCAGAAGACCAAAATTCACAATATAACAAAGACATCTGTACCAGAATGTTTATTGCAGCCCAATTTATAATTCCTAAGTCATGGAAGAAGCGCATGTGCCCATCGACCCACGAATGGACTAGCAAATTGTGGTACATGTATACCATGGAATACTATGCAGCCTGAAAGAAATATGGAGACTTTACCTCTTTCATGTTTACATGGATGGAGCTAGAACATATTCTTCTTAGCAAAGCATCTCAGGAATGGAAGAAAAAGTATCCAATGTACTCAGCCCTACTATGAAGCTGAACTATGGCTTTCACATGAAGGCTATAACCCAACTATACCACAAGACTATGGGGAAAGGGCCAAGGAAGGGGAAGGGAGGGGGGAGGTTTTGGTGGAGGGAGGGTAATTGGTGGGGCCACATCTGTGGTGCATCTTAGAATGGGTACAGGCAATTGCACTAATGTACACGGCTATAATTTAACAATAAAAAAATAAATAAATAAAAAGGAGAACTTCAGACCAATTTCACTCATGAATATAGATGCAAAAATTCTCAACAAATTTCTAGCCAATAGATTTCAGGTTAGCACCAAAGATTTCATACATCATGATGAAGTAGGTTTCATCCCAGGGATGCAAGGCTAATTTAACTTAAGGAAAGTCCATAAACATTATTCACCATATCAAAAGAAGCAAAAACAAAGACCATATGATCCTCTCAATAGATGCAGGAAAAACATTAAATAAAATCCAGCATCCTTTTCTAATTAGAACACTGAGGAGTATAGGCATAGGTGGCACATTTCTGAAACTGCTCAAAGCTATCTATGACAAACCCACAGCTTATATTTTACTTAATGGAGTAAAACGGAAAGCTTTTCCACTTAGAACTACAACCAGACAAGATTATCCTCTGTCACCATTACTATTCAACATAGTGTTGGAAGTTCTAACCAGTACAATCAGGCAAGACAAAAAAATAAAGGGTATCCAAATGGGACCAGAGGAGGTCAAAGTATCCCTCTTTGCTGAAGATATAATCTTATACCTAGAG
>CAUYPK010099275.1:0-19040 GCA_963574355.1 Loris lydekkerianus
ATTTCCACTAGATGTTTCAGAGTTGTTCCAGGGGTTATTACTTTACCCTGCCAGGCGTTTCCATATCAGAAAAACTGGGGGTGGGGAGATGAGGAGAGAGGGGAGCAGGACTTCTGCGGGGCTCCCAGGGCTGCGAGAAGCGAGGAAGGGATGATTCCCAGCCTCTTTTACTTGGTAGGGCCTTTAAGTCAGCCTCTCGGTCAACCACCCAGCCACCGCCATCTTGAAACCTCGCGCCCCGCCGCAATCCCTACGTCATCGGAGCTGCTATTTCTTCTTTCTCACTTTCCTGTACAGGTCATATCTGCCCTCCTAAAATCCAGACTAGTGATTATTAAAAAGAACCATTGATTCCGAAGGTCAATACAACACTCTCAGTAGCCTGGGAGTAAGGGTGGGGGACTGTGCAAGTGGAGACTAGCAAAGTACAAATAGTGTAAAATCATGCAGGTGAGAGGTTTTTTTGGGGGGGGTTGTTTGTTTGTTTTTTGCAGTTTTTGGCCGGGGCTGGGTTTTGAACTGCCACCTCTGGCATATGGGGCCGGCACCCTACCCCTTTGAGCCACAGGCACTGCTCAGCAGGTGAGGGTTTTTAAGGTCACAGGAAAGGCAGTGACAAAATAGCTGATTTAACAGAGTCCAGTGTGGTTAACAATCTAGGAAGCAAAAATAGGGCTGAGCCCCAGAAGAGACATGAAGAGAGGCTGGTGAGGGTCATAAGGGTGCCCGTGTTAATAAAGTATTGGAGCAGCAGGGCGGGGTGCTGCCTGCCTGCATCCTTACCCCCTCAATGCAGAGTGCCATTTAACCATTTGACAAGACTGCTACAATGCCAGACAAACAACAGGACACATACTACTCCACCTCTTCACTGTGTCCCAGGGACAGACGCTGTTTAGCTTTGCTGCCGATCCTCCCAGCACCTCTGAGAGTGTTAATTAATAGTGACTCCTAGTTTGGTTAGATTTTAAGCTGCAAGCAAGTGCCTATCAAAGCATAAGAAAATCAACCTGAACCTATCTCCATACAAAACAACATTATTAGGACTTTACTTACAGATAAATCTATCTGAAAATAATTATTAATGCATTTTAATAATAATAGTATTCTCTCACATTTAGAGAATTTTAACTATGAAAAGTGCCTTAACGTCCCTATTTTCGTTTAAAGCCTCACAACAAATTTGGCAGCTGGATACGGCTGAAATCATTAAGCCCATTTCACAAATAGAAAGGCTAGAGAAATTAAATTCTTGTTCAATGTCACAGAATCAGCTGTGCTCTTTATCCTACATCACCAAGTACATTCAGCATATGCACAATAAAATTCAAATTGAAAATGTCTTTATTTAAATATTTATTTTTAATAGACTCGGGGGATTAAAGTATGATATTGAGAAACTTTTTAAAGTAACAGCAACTTTGTATATAATTATAGTGAAAGAAACATCTTGATTTCTAACAAGATCAGTAGCTAATAATAAATACCCTATATTTGATGGTTGAAAAGATTGCCACCTTATGTTTTGAAATGAGTTCACTGGGACTCTCTTCTTGCCCAAGTAACTGTTCAGCCTTCAAAATGTCTGATTCAGCTTCCTTCTGTGATTCTTCCACCATCAGCCTGACATCCAATTCTGATGAAATGTCAGCTGAGCTCTTAAACACGGCATTGAGTTTTACCAGGCTGATCTGCAAAGGAAAAAAAAAACAAACTTTCAAATTAACACTTGGCCCATAGATGGGCTTTGCGGCAGGTGCCTGTAGTCCCAGCTACTCAGGAGGCTGAGGCAAGAGAGTCACTTTAGCCCAAATTTGAGGTTGCTGTGAGCTATGACGCCACACACACTAGCCTGAGCAACAGAGTTAAGACTCTGTCTCAAAACAAACAAACATACAAAACACTTGGTCCAATTTTTTAATAAATTCAGAAGTTAATATATGTTAATATTTCCTTTAAATAGCAACTCATATTTTCCTACTAGACAAAGGAGTATCTGATTTATTATATTTATATTTCCCAATATGCTGTAAATTATAAAAAAAATATAATGCAAAAGTAATATTTTACATTATCTTATCCTTCACCACCCAACCACTGAGCAGTTTTAAAGAACTGATTTGTTAAATAGGGAATATTAAAAAGAGACCTGGACTTTCTCTTTAGCTTCTTGAATCTTCGTCTGAAGCCTAGCCTTGATAACATCTTGGATGGACTCCTGGCCCGAAATACTTTGTATATCCATTTGTAAAGTATCTTCGCTTTTAGCCATAAGCTTGTCATATATAGAGCCTTTGGCAATAAGATGCTGTTAAAACAAATTGAAACAAATATTCAGATTATGTATTAAATATTAATCATAACAATGACCAAATTGTTGGGAATTGGGGAAAACAAAAAAGTTCATTATTAATCCAAAATTAGGCAAATTTATATTCTAAAAAAATTGTTGCTTTAAAAATTTGTTTGGGAATTTTAAATTAATACGGATTCTAAACATGTTCTTTTACAAATTATTCTTTATACAGTGAGCATGTCAGTAAAATAGAAACTAAAAGTAATATACAGTATCAATAGAAAGAAAATGAGTTAAGAGAATAAAAATACCTTAAAATGAAGTTGTTCTAAGACAAATTGGTGGGGAAGAGAGTTCAATAAATGTTACTAGAGAAAATGGCTACTGGGAAGTAATCTTTTTTTTTTTTTTTTGAGACAGGGCCTCAAACTGTTGCTCTGAGTAGAGTGCTATGGCATCACAGCTCACAGCAACTTCCAACTCCTGGGCTCAAAGCAATTCTCCTACCTATGCCTCCCAAGTAGCTGGGACCACAGGCACCTGCCACAACGCCCAGCTATTTTTTGGTTGCAGCTGTCGTTGTTTGGCAGCTAGGGTTGGATTTGAACCCGCTAGCTCAGGTGTATGTGGCTGGCGCCTCAGCTGCTTGAGCCACAGGCACTGAGTCAAGTAATCTTTTTAGAGTTCTGCTTTGTACTACATAGGAAAAACAAATTCCAGACAGATCAGAAAAACATATGAAATATGAAACCACAAAAAGAAAACATTACAAAAATTCAATCTGCGGTCTGGGTGTGGAGGGTCTTTTTAGGGACAAGAGCAAAGATAGACATGGCTATATAAATATCAAAACTTCCTATGCAAAGTAAAATAAACAAGTTAAAAGTCAATGACTTAGTAAAAATACGTGTAACAAAAATGAAAATGGATCATATTTCAAAGAGCTTGTATAATAAAAAAAATCAAGATCCGCAACAAAATATAAGAACAAATAATTCACAGAAATAGATACCTAATAAATATATAAAAAATAGTTCAATCTTCCATGTAATCAAAGAAGTATGTGTAAAAATAATAAGATACCACTTTTGTGTTTTCAAGTTTGCAAAAAATAATTTTTTACTTACAATGCATGTGTGGCATGAGTATGATAAAATAAAAATTATATTCTATGATATCAACAATATCGACACTTCAGCATAAGGTTGACAAATGCCGATCTTAATTCTCTTAGGGAAGTGGAATTATAGTGATTTTAATATTCTGTAATTAGCAAATTCATTTATAATTTCCACTTTTCCCTCTTTTTAATTACAAAAGAAAAAAGCTCTTATACAAAAAACTAAAAGGTATAGCATATAAAGAAAATACTCCTCTGCTTCCCCATGCCTTCCTCAGTTGTCATTTAATCAATCACTCACTTGCTCATTTGAGAAATATTTATTTTATGTCTACTATGTGTCAGAAGCTGCACTAGGAGCTGGACATCATCCAGGATCAAGACAAAGCCAGTTATCTGTATGTCCTTACATACACTGTTCTATAGATGTAAAGTATAAAACCACAACTCAGTCTTAAAAAACACAAATGAGGCCAGGCATGGTGGCTCACACCTGTAATCCCAGCACTTTGAGAGGCTGAATGGTAGGATAGCTTGAGTTAAGGAAATCAAGACCAAACTGAGCAACATAGCAAGACCCAGTCTCTTTAAAAAAAAAAAAAAAAAAAAATTAGCTGAGCACAATAGCATAGTACCTATAGTCCCATCTACTCAAGAGGCTGATGTGGAAGGATCACTTGAGGCAAGAAATTTGAGGTTACAGCGAGCTATGCTCATGCTACTGCATTATCAGCGTGGGCAACTAAGTGAGATACTGCCTCAAAAGAAAAGCAAACAAGGGCAGCGCCTGTGGCTCAGTGAGTAGGGCATCAGCCCCATGTACTGAGGGTGGTAGGTCCAAACCCAGCCCTGGCCAAAGTGCAACAAAAAAACAGCCGGGTGATGTGGCGGGCGCCTGTGATCCCAGCTACTTGGGAGACTGAGGCAAGAGAATCACCTGAGCCCAGGAGAAGGAGGTTGCTGTGAGCTGTGACTCCACAGCACTCTACCGAGGGCAACAAAGTGAGACTTTGTCTCTAAAAAAAAAACAAAGAAAGAAAGAAAAGCAAACAAGAATAGCAACAACCAAAAAACTCCACTATACAAAACAGTAAAATCATTTTTATTGTTTAGAGAACATTTTAAAATAGTATTAAAAATAGGTATTTTAAAAATAATTTTAAAATAATGAATCTCTACCTCATTCTTTGCATTAAAATAAACTGTAAGGGGCAGCGCCTGTGGCTCAAAGGAGTAATGCGCTGGCCCCATATGCTGGAGGTGACGGGTTCAAACCCAGCCCCAGGCAAAACCTGAAAATAAATAAATAAATAAATAAATAAATAAATAAATAAATAAATAAATTCTAGGCTCGGCACCCATAGCACAGTGGTTACAGTGCCAGCCACATGCACCAAGGGTAGCAGGTTCAAACCCGGCCTGGGCCAGCTAAACAACAATGACAACTGCAACAAAAAATAGCTGGGCGTTGGGTGCCTGTAGTCCCAGCTACTTGGCAGGATGAGGCAAGAGAATCGGTTAATCCCCAGAATTTGAGGTTGCTGTGAGCTGTGATGCCCCAACACTCTACTGAGGGTGACACAGTAAGACTCTGTCTCAATAATAAATAAATAAAATAAATAAATAAATAAATAAATTCTAGATAGAGCAAAATAAATATAAAAAATAAAATTAGAAAAGCTGTGGCAGGTGGCATGATACATTTATTATAATATTTTCAAAGTAATAACAACTATCATTCTTCTAAACAATGAAAACACAAAATGCTGAAATGTACACCTTTCAGAGAAGTATACTTAGAAAAATTATGTAAATGCTCTTTTATTCCAGAAACTTCCCATCTTGTTGTAATTTATGACATCCTCCCTCTGTAGGTTTTTTAGCTGAGCTAGAACTCAGTGAAAAGCTCAATGGTAACTCCTTTCCCAGGAGAACTCAGTAATATTAAAACATACTCTTGCCTCATTGCCTTTCAATGAGCCAACTGCCTGAGAATAATAACAGAATGGAGTTCTAACATTAGTCACCCTTCTAGCATTAAGGAGAGGAAAGTGGCCTACCCAGGAGATGAACTTTCAAAGCATAAGTTGTACAGTCTCTCATATTCCCACCGCACTGAGCTGTATGAGACTGAACTCACTCAGCCCTCACTGCCCTCTGATGCAAGAAAATATTGTAATCCCCATTCTATAGCTGGGAAAATTAGTCCCAGAACTTAATATTCATAAGCTTTTATTAGTGGACTCCTAATTTATCCTCTGTTTTCAAGCAAAATCACAGCAAATGATCCAAGGAGGACAATCCATTCATTTTTAAAACTTCTAAAAAGGAAATTCGAACTGTAGATTTGTTATTAAACTATTTACTTTCAAACTTTTTATTGATCTTAAAACATAAATCTATAACCATGAAAATACCCTCTTAATAAGTACATTTACACTCATACCTGCAAAGATTCTTGCATTGAGGTATCTGCATAATCTTGATGTCTCAGAAGATCTAAAACAGATTTAGCTTCTGCCTCCCAGATTTCCACTTGTCTAATGAGTTCTTTGACTTCTTCAGCAACTTTTAGTTGCCCTACGATTTCTTCATTTTCTTTCTCATGCTCTTCCCCAGCCTACAACATTCAAATTATCACTAAGAAAATGCCAACATGTACATTATAAAATAATAATATTCCATACCAAAAGCTTACACCATTTTCTTTACTGAAGCATGCTAATTTCACATATTCGAAATATAAAATCTAATATGGGAGGGCCGGGCACATAATCCCACCTGTAATCCCAGAACTCTCAGAGGCCTAGGCGGGTGGATTGCCTGAGCTCCCGGGTTCAAGATCAGCCTGAGCAAGAGCAAGACCCTATCTCTAAAACTAGCCAGGCATTGTGGCAGGCTCCTGTTGTACCAGCTACTCGGGAAACTGAGTCAAGAGAATAGCTTGAGCCCAAGAGTTTGAGGTTGCTGTGAGCTATGATGCCACTAAACTCTTCCCAGGACAACCAAGAGAGACTATCTCAAAAAAAAAAAAGATCTAATTTGGTGACAATAACACTTTACAAATTAAAAGGCTTATTCTCATTTTCTTAATTATAATATCATTCTTATCAGTTAGATAATATTATCTCCATTTTTCAAGTAAGATTATAAAACCAACATCCTAATTTTATAAGCATTCATCTAATGTATTTAACACATTTCTAAAACTTATATATAATGTAATTAAATAATAGCTGTAAAACATCAAGAAGAAATTTCAGAATCAAATTTCAACAAAATTAAGTCTTTTCCCATGAATAATCTCTCAATTTTCTACAGGTTGATAATACTATAGCTTTACATGATAGATTCTTTTGTTATTATATATTGGAAAATTATAATACAATATATTTATGGGATACATACATTCTTAAAGTTGTTTTTAACCCCAACAACTGGTAATTGAAAAATTATAATTGCATATATTTATGGGGTATATACATTCTTAAATTTGTTTTTAACCAGATCACATATTTAAATGCATCAGAAAACCATAATATTCTAAAGCATATTGCGTAAATTCGGATCGTTCCAGATTCTCTGAGTGAGAACACCAAACTCCATCACGGCAAAGGGCCAAAGCCAGTTAGAAATTACTTTAAGTAAAGGTGTTTAAGTTGTTATTCTGAAGAAGGCACATTTATAAAACCATAGGTATTATATCTTACAAGTGTATGATTTTTAATTTATTTTTTTATTCCTTTCCATATAGATAAGATATTCTTATCTATAATCTAAAGTTATCCTCCAAGTTATTCCTCTAAGAAAAAGGGAGAAAGATAGTATTTCCCCCCATTTTACAGAAAGGAAGCAAGACATAAAGAGGCCAGGGTCTGATCTGAAGTTAGACAATTTCTGAGCACTAGTCAAAAGTAATCTCAAGAAAACATCAACTCAGATCCACACTGCTCAGAAGCATGGCTTCTGCTCTGAGTCTGTGAAACTCCACAGCGGAGTAAGAGGCAGGACAGGAAGTCAGCAGACACTCGTACAACAGACCACTGACTATAGGGAATCACTTAAGCGTTTGCCTAGTAAACAATCACATTTTAAATGTTTACTACTGTCTCAACAATATGATTCTTTTAAAGAACAAAATTAAATTATTTCTATATGCAAATGAAATATACAATGTATAATTATTTACCTCTATGTTCTGATAGTGATACTCAGGAAGTTCTATGGACATATCTACCAAAAAATCTCGTTTTCGTTCTTTGGATAGTAGAATATTTCCAGATTTGTCAAAAACAGGCTGATCCTGTTTTTTTATAAGTGGTAGGTTCATTTCCTATAAAAAATTAATTTCATGAAACTTAATGCTCATTTTTATGCTAATACATATTGCAAATAATAAGTGGATATAAAATATTTAAGTATATCTTAATGATTTATCATCTAGTAGCAGTATTGTAAAATATGGGCATTTCCAATAAAACATCTAAGTCTGAAATTGTTAAGAATTAAGAAATAGGCTGGGTTTGTTTCCCAGGCATCTCCACCAAAAGATCAAATAAAAAATTTAAAATAAATAAAATAAAATAAGAAATAAGCTGGGCACAGTGGCTCAAGCCAGTAGTTCTAGCACTTTGGGAAGCTGAGGTGGGAGGATCACTTGAGGCCAGAAAATAAGTCAAGAGGCTGAGGAAGGAGAATCACTAGAGCCCAGAAGTTTGAGATTTCTGTGAGCTATAATGATGCCACTGCACTCTAGCCTGAGCGACAAAGCAAGACCTTGCTTAAAAAAAAAAAAAAAAAAAAAAAAAAAAATTGAGAGAGAAGGTCTGGGGGGAGGACAAATAGCATAATTTAAGTTCAAAAATTTTTATTGAAATTCTGCTTTTATGAAGCATTGTGCTAAATACAAGATAAATAAGGCTCAGTGTATGTTCTCAAGGAGATTCATATTTAGTAGGCAAAACAATGCTTACATTATTCTTTAATGGTAAATAAATTTCAATAAGAAAGTTGTTTATTAGAAAGCTGTCCTTGGTATATACTCAAGAGAAATTAAAACATACGTTTACAAAAAAACTTATGCATGCATGATTATTCATAGTGGCGTTGTTGATAAGAGCCAAATGAGTAGAAAGAATTCAAATGTCCATGAGCTGTTAGATGGCTGAATAAAAATGTGGGATATCTATACTACTGACACGTGCCATAATGTGGATGAACTTTAAGATTATAATGCAAGTTGAAATATCTTGGTCACAACAGACCACATATGCATAATTCCATTATATGAAATGTCCAAAATAGGCAAATCTGTAGAAACACAAAGTGGATTAGTGGTTGCCGAGGATTAGGATTTGGGAAGAAATAAAGAGTGACTGCTGATGGGTACCAAGTTTCTTCATAAGGTGATGAAAACATTCTAAAATCGATTATGGTGATAGCCACACAACCCCATGAATACACAAAAAACCAATTAAATTGTACACTTAAAAATGAATGAATTGCATGGTATGTGAATTACATCTAAATACAGTTGTAACCAATCAAAAGAACTTACAAGCTGAGTTTTTGAAATAAACTTTCTCCATCTTTTATTCAGCCTTCTCAGTTCTTTAGAAATAGATGATCTGACTGTGTCAATGCTAACTTCAATTAGGAAATTTCCGGCTTCATTTAAAGCAGTATGTTGTAGACTCCATTGGGACAGTATCTCAAAGGGAATCTACATAACATACAATCAACATAATATATTAATGACATAACATTGTCTTTCTATTATCTCTAATAGATATCTACCAATACTAATTCTAAGCAAAAGTTACTAGATGGTTTCACAGAAATTCTGTCTTCCCCTTAGGCTCTTACCATTCCTGTCCTAGTTCTTCATTACTAATCACTAACTGGTAGGTGCCACCAGTCTGTCATTACTCCTGGTCAGGGACTTTTGGGAATTATCTAATCTGTCTTTCTAAGAGGCTGATGAGTTTACAGCAGAGGTTTTCAAATCTGTTCAGTTCATGGCACCCTTAAAGTCTCAGTAATTTCTTTCACAAAGCTCCTATGCCAGAAGAATTACCTAACAGTTCCCAGTTTTAAGCAATCAGGCCCAACAAGTTAATGGTAGCATGGTATCCAAGGTACAGATGTTGCCAAGTCTCTCTCTCAAAATTTAAAGTATCCTCTCAGTTCCCTTAATTCGTTTGGTAGCCTACACCATCTCAGCAGAGTTTGGGAATTGCAGGCTTAGAGTGTGTGTGTATGTGTGTTGTTTTTTTTTTCTCAGAGTTATGAACATTTTAATAGAAGACCTTGAAAGACAGAAGAACTGTCAGAACCCTAAGACTTCAATTTCTAGCATCAATATAACTGACAAGGAGTAATAATGACTCACTAAGGGTCATTTTACCTTACAATGCTTTCTGAACACGCACATACTTATCATAAATTTTACTTTCATTTAAATAACCTACTTTCTGTTGAGTAATTTTAGTTTCCAATCTAAAAGCCTATCTACATCCATGCCACAGAGAAAAACAGATGAAAGAAAGAAAATCTACCTCAGATAATCATAAATGACAGATTATTATATGCCTGTTTATTTTATATATATAAACTTTATAATAAATCACACTGGCGTTTCTTCTACACCTCTCCACATAAGCCTAAGGTATTTAGATTTTCCTCCTTTAAAAACTCAGAAAGAGTTTAGAGCTCACAGGTTTCAACCAAAGAGAAAAATAAAACTTTTAAAACAGTGGTTTATTTTAAATGTGTCCATAAGCTACACAGTATGTTATGTCATTTATTTCCTGTCTAAAAAGCTTAGAAAAATATCTCCCAAAAGCTATACTGTGGATATAATTATAACTCAATGAAGCTCGGGGGTGTGTGTGTGTGTGTGTGTGTGTATATGAAATCCCAGGTGAAGAAAACATTCTTTTGGTAATGATATGGGGAAGAAGTTAAACTCTTTCTAAGACCTTCGAGAATTTTCCAAAATACAGGTTTACCCTTCACTGGACTCCCATGTTTGAACCGAAAATGAGGGTCTCCAAACAAAACAAAATAAGAAGTAAAACTGAGCAGATGCTAGTAGACTGCACATACCTCTTTAATTTGTTCCTTCTTCGTTTCCTCAAACCAAGCCTTGAGAAAGCGAAGGTTTTCCACATAAGTAGCCCAACATGCCAGAACTTGTTGTAGAGTGGACTTCACATTATATATATTTTTTCTATATACACAAACGTTGTATTTCACCATCTTATATTGTTTGCTAACATACTGACATTCTCCAGCTACAATATTAACAAAACAAGAGTAATCTTAGGAAATAGTTTCTTATTAATGAAATACTGTTAAAAATATTTGCATGTTAACTGACAGTGGCAAAATAGTATGTACTTTGATAATATTAAGTGTGAAGGAAAGAATTTCCAAGGAAAACATGCAAATAAAACTAATTTCTAAAACATTAAAGAATAAAGAAAGCAAAGTAGATAAAATGTCATTTTTAAGTGATCATCAGTCTATGAAAAAGTTAACTGAAATGCTTTACCCAAATTCTTATAAATTTCTTCACATTTTTGAAAAGAAGTCTCAAGTTGAACCAGGAACTCTTTTTCTTCAATAAATCTCTGGGGGAGGGGGGGGACACATTGACAGTTTTTACTTATAATACAAAACTGTTATTTATTGTACATTTACTTATGCCAATGGTATGATTACTTAAATAGAAAAATGAAAATTCAAAGAAGGTAAAAGAAATAAAAACATTTGAAATCTAGTTTGGTTTAGAATAATGCTTTCTATTTGGAAACATATAGTATTTAAGCCACAAATTGGGAATAAATTTCTCTGCATCATATTTTTCAATTTTTGCAATGAAACTTTTAAGCTTTGATTTTTCTTTTCCCATCCCTCATTTCCCAAAAGGGAAAAGAGAACGAAAGAGAAGCCCTAAGTGTAGAAGTGACATTAATGACATTTGTGTGATGCTTTAGTTTTAATATACAGGTGAACACACATAATATTTAAATCAATTGAAACATTTTTCCTGTAAATTATAAGACCTAAAACACACACATACACACACACACACAAAATCAAAACAAAACAAAAAATTGTTTTTCTAACTACTAAAATTGAAGAAAGGCTAAGATCAAAATGTTGTAAGAAAAATGTAATTAATGAATGAATGCATGAATCAGAAAGAAAAAAATACTAAGCAAGATTTCAAGTGAAAGATAGACTTTCCATGGAGAAAACACTGAAACCTTCTCTATTAACATTAATTGGCCCAGTTAATTCCCCCTGGGGTGGTGAAGAAAACCTCTTCTCTTTCTTACCCTTCTCTATGCCTGCTATTTGACTACCTATGATTATCTTCTCTGGACAACATTTAAACACTATCTTCAAAACTTGAAGAGTTAATAGGAAATCCCACCGAGGAAAAATGCAAATCTAGCTCCCAAACATGAAAAATAGTTGCCTACAACACAAAATAAAACAGCTTACATGCCAGTCTTCCAGCAACAATTCCACAGAGTCTTTGCTGCCATATTTAATGTTCCAAACATCCAATTTTGATTTCACTTCATCCAGCAAACCAAGAACTGAGCACTTATAGTAATGAAATTCCAGAAGTAGAATGAATTTTTTCCCCAAAATATTGTTGAGTCTGGAAAACGGTACAGATTTTTTAATTTAATTTGATTTCATTGACCAAATGTAAGAAATCTATTCAGCATTTTAAAAAATTGGGGGCTTCAACTTTTTCTTTTAAACACACAGAATTCAGAAGTATCCTCAAGTCTTGTTTCTTTTCTAAACAATGTGAAATAAATATTGTGGCTAGATATAAAACAACCATTTGTAAGGTGAAAACATCAAAACCAAACCATTTTCTGAAGAAACTATTTTCCTCTTAAGAAATTTTGCAACAGAATGTTGATCTACAAAATATTTCACTAAATTTGAAAACTTCTGTATAAGTTAATAAAAACTACAGTTTAAAAATTTATGTATTGACTCAGTGCCTATAGCTCAAGCAGCTAAGGCGCCAGCCACAGACACCAGAGCTGGCAGGTTCAAATCCGGCCTAGGCCTGACAAACAACAATGACATCTACAACCAAAAAATAGTGGGGTGCTGTGGTAGGCGCCTATAGCCCCAGCTACTTGGGAGGCTGAGGCAAGAGAATCACTTAAGCCCAGGAGTTAGAGATTACTGTGACCTATGATGCCACAGCCCTCTACCTAGGGCGACAGCTTGAGGCTGTCTGGAAAAAAAAAAAGAAAAGAAAAAAGAAAGTTTACGTTTAACAACAGTTTTGGTTATGAAGGCTAATACCATCTTATCACTCTAATAAACTGCTTATGAGTAATGAGCAAAGAGAAGACGATAAGGGTACCATCAATTAAATAATCTATATTTATAGCACTTTAAAGTTTATAAAGGGCTTCCATTTACTGCCCCCAATTTGATGTAGTATCCTTCTAAGATATGTGAGGTAATTATCGTTATCCTACATTTATGAAAGAGTAAACCTGTTCAAAAAGAGAATAACTTAGAGAAAACCAAGAGCTATGTTTCTAACTCTAAATCCAGAACTTTTCCTTCATATTCCACCATTCAATAAAAAAGGGAGTATGTTAGTATGAAATAAAGTTATTATTACACAGAACATGAAGATACTGTTATCAAGACTTAAAGCAGAATACATGTCAGAAATTATCTAAACCCTATACTTGGTGGTCCCGGTAGCACAACGTCAGTGCTCAAACATGGACAGTACATGAATGGCAATGTTACAAACCGTCTTCTCATTTCATCCAGTTTGGTAGGTGGTACCAATGCCAACTGTTTTTCATCTGTATTTTCAAATGTAAGAAGGATGTTCGAATAACAGTCAAATCTATCCATCAGACTCTGAAAAGAAATTTAGCATGACATAAACCAGATTTATTGTCAAACACTAACATTGAGGATTTACTAATCTCATTTGCATTAAATCTTTTTTAAATCATAAATTCCCCTTTTCTTAAACAAGATTTTGAGAATAAATATTTTCATCACAAATGTTTTAAATTGAAACATTTTACAGACAGGCAGCATGCAATTTGTTTGGTAAAGCCATTATCAAAATCTTCTGTTTTCTGGTGTATTTTCCATTCCTCTTATGGGCTTAAATGCTATAAATTTCACATACCAAATTCCTTTATGCCATTTTAGGGAGAACCTAATCTTCGACATTTTAAACTAGTCTCCCTTCCTTGCTACCCGGGTTTTTTCTTTTGTGTTAAAGTTACTTCAGAACTCTACTCCAATTTATTCTTATTGTTTCAACCTGAAACTAGCACTACAGTCATGAAGATGAAGGAATCTTCCAGGTCCCCAGAATTTCCAGGGGAATCATTCTAAACTCACTATATTTTCTTCTCTTCCTTCTAGGACAAAGTCTTCCTCAGGAATAATCCCTAACTAACTACAGATTTTTCCACATCTCTTTCTTTTTTCCAACCTTGAATAAAGCCATTTTCTCTTGTGTCAGAGTCATGGCTGCACAGTAATCCTGGGAGGCTGGCAAGCTGTCACCAATGAGCTCCTCTACCTCCTGGAGCCAGGCTTCAATCTCATTGAGGGGTTGGGGCAAGGCATAATTCAGCTGTGCTTTCCACGCATTAACCTGGAAAAAAGGAAGATGTCCTTCAGCAGTAGAATTTGTCTAGTTTCTTTCTTCACACACAGTGTGTTTAATTCTATAAGTTTTCCCTGAAAGCCATAATTGATAAATGCGATCCATCAGTCAAGGAAATCTTTATCAATGGATAAACTTCTTTAAATATCACTTAGCTACTTGCTGATCAAGAATACTTTGTCCAAAAGCTGTAAGAAAAGAGGAAAAGCAAACAAACGTTTGATAAATCCATAATTAAATATGAGAGATTTTAAATATTTTAAGTATCCCTCTGAGCAAGGACAGATTATCATATTGAAAGACCATCATTTAAAAGCTGTGTGCTCTGACTTTACGACTACACCTTCCACACAGGTTTACAGATCATTTTCCTCACTGTCCCTTACCATACATCCACATGCAATATCTCTACCATATCTTCTGGGTATCCATCCTTCAGCAAAGCCCCCCACAATGCATGCACACCACCACCTTCCTCAGCCTTCTACCACTCCCTACCTGGACACGCATGTGCCCACTCTTTTCTCTATATATTTACTGTACTCTCATGGTTTGTTTGTTTATTTATTTATTTATTTTTGAGACAAGGTCTCATTCTGTTGCCCTTGGTATTGTACAATGGTGTCATAGCTCACAGCAACCTCAAACTCTTGGGCACAAGAGATACTCTTACCTCAGCCTCCCAAGTAGCCGAGATCAAACTAGAGGTGCCTGCCACAATATCCAGCTAGTTTTTGCTATTTTTAATGGAGGGAGGTGGGGTCTCACTCTTGTTCAGGCTGGTCTTGAACTTCTGAGCTCAAGGGATCCACTCACCTCAGCCTCCCAGAGTGCTGGGATTATAGGTATGAAGAACCACACCTGGCCTTACTCTCATGTTTTAACTCTTACTACCCTTCTATCTGTCCACCTTTCTCCTAAACATCATCAAAACTCACTCTTTTGCCAAAGTCCAGGGCCTTTTAAAAAGAACTCACTGACTCACACATTCATTCATTCTGCAAACACTTATGAATAACCAGTTATGCTAAGAATTGGGAGTAAAGATACAGGAGGCTTCTGGAGTGCAGAGGGAACATATGGAGTTGCCCACTGTACAGTTCTGTGCAGCAATTAGGAGCAAATTAGATGCACATGTGGTGACACAGAAGCACCTTAAATCCATCATGATGAAAAGGAAAAGTAAGAAACAACATATAACTTCAATTGACACAACTGAAAAATACACCTGTACATAAATTCAATGCGTATTTTGCAAAATCATATAAAATAAAAAGATACATATTAAACACATCAAAATAGTGGCCTAAGGAGAAAGGGGACTGGAAAGAAGGTACGGGTATAAAGAAAATAAACACACAATTAAAGCAAATGAATAGAAGGAGACAGAATACAGTTACAGTAAAGTCTGGTAAGTGATTTAACAAAGCCAGGCAAAGGAGACCGTAGAAGTCCTCAGAAGAACGCCGACTCCTGACTGAAGTCAGGAATTCTTTTTTGTTGTTGTTTCTTTGAGACAGGGTCTCACTCTGTCACATGTGGTCGCATGACCATAGCCCACTGCAGCCTTGAGCTCCTGAGGGTCCCTGCCTCAGCCTACCAAGTAGTAGAACTATAGGTACACACCATCATGACCAGCTAATTTTTAAATTTTTTGTGGAGATGGGGAAAATGTTTTCATTATTGTGAATTTTAATATAAACAGCTCACCATTTGCGTTCATTATATCTAATTCTTTGCCCAGGCTGGACTTGAACTCCTAGCCTCAAATAATCCTCCCATGTCAGCTTCCTAAAGTTCTAGGATTATAGAGATGAGCTACTATACCCAGCCAATGCCTGGGATCCTTAGATACAGTACAAAAATGCAGCTCCAAGTCCATCTCCTTCCCGGACAACCCCATTAAGAATGTGACTTTTGGCTGGGTGTGGTGGTTCATGCCTGTAATCCTAGCACTCTGTGAGGCAGAGGTGGATGGATTGCTTGAGCTCAGAAGTTCAAAATCAGCCTGAACAAGAGCATGACCCCATCTCTAAAAAAATAGACACATGTTGTGGTGGGCACCTGTAGTCCCAGCTACATAGGAGGCTGAGGCAGAAGAACAGTTGAACCCAGGAGTTTAAGGTTGCTGTGAGCTACAATGACACCACAGCACTCTACCCAGGGCAACAGAGTGAGACTGTCTCAAAAAAAAAAAAAGTGACTTTTTACCCAAACTCACATAACTCTTTTAACACTTTTGTGGCATTCTCATTCCAAAGACAGCCCTATGAAGATAAAGCACAAATCAAAATTTGTTTTATTCAAACAACTTCTCTTTTTCTTTTCTTTTTTTTTTTTTTTGAGACAGAGTCTCACTATGTTGCCCTTGGTAGAGCGCTGTGGCTTCACAGCTCACAGCAACCTCAAACTCTTGGGCCCAAGCAATTGTCTTGCCTCAGCCTCCTGAGTAGGTGGGACTACAGGTGCCCGCCACAACACCCAGCTATTTTTTGGTTGCAATTGTCATTGTTATTTAGCAGGTCCAGGCCGGGCTCCAACCCCCCAGCTTTCGTGTATGTGTCTGGTGCTCTACTCACTGAGCTACGGGTGCCAAGCCTCAAATAACTTTTCTTAATAGAAGTATTGGTCTTAAGTCTGTATTTCCTCTTTCTGTTACTGAGTTCTACTAAATGAACTGTTACTATTCGTAGAATGGTTACTTCGTAGAATTAAATTATTTTTAAATAAGAGAAAGAGTACACAAAATCTATGTTTTACATGTAAACACCTAAAAAACATTTATTTACCAACTACTTGGTAAACTATACAAAACTATACCAACTATACAAAATGAGGACAAAGCTAGGCTCCTTTAAGGAACTCAAATGGAATTGTCACAAAATAGAAGCATTAAATATTATAGTTTTCCCATTTTGTTTTGTTTTGTTTTTTCCTTGCAAGTTTATTTTCTCAAAGGCATGTGGTAAAAATAAGTCTATAAACTTAAATCATTAACTATATGTCATTAAGTCTCCAGTTGGAAAAAGAATGAATGGTTTCATCATTGTGAAGTTTAATATAAACAAATCAGCATTTGCTTTTACTATGTCTAATTATTTGTGCATCTTCCAAAAAATAAAAAAAAATTGATAAAGAATTGAGTTAAAGAGAGCTAAAAACAACATCTCTAATCCAACTATTATTCTTTGCACAACTAAAAGAAAGCTGTATATATATATATATATATATATTTTTTTTTTTTTTTTTTAACTCACCTGATTATTTTATTATCTATTTTAGGCTACACAAAAAATTAAAATGTTTTTGTTTGTTTTCACTTATAATTTTTTTGAGTGTGATACTTCTTGAAGCAATCTTCAGGATGAAGCCCAGGCTTCCTCTTATATGTTTCACAGTCAAAAGTGGTTTCTCTCCTTCTACCTTTCTCCTTTCTTCTACTGCAAACCATACACTCCTTTGCTGAGTTTTTTTCATATTGAATCATACAATGCATTTTCCATTTAGCCTTTCCACGGTGGCGGAAGATGATGGTCTTCCCTTCTTTCTTTTTTATTTAATTGTTAAATCATAGCTGTGTACGTTAGTGCAATCGCCTGTACCCATTCTAACATGCAACATAGATGTGGCCCCACCCATTACCCTCCCTCCACCAAAACCTCCCCCTTCCCTTCCCCTTCCTTGGCCCTTTCCCCATAGTCTTGTGCTTATAGTTGGGTTATAGCCTTCATGTGGAAGGCTATAATTTAGCTTCATAGTAGGGCTGAGTACATTGGATACTTTTTCTTCCATTCCTGAGATACTTTGCTAACAAGAATATGTTCCAGCTCCATCCATGTAAACATGAAAGAGGTAAAGCCTACATCTCTCTTTAAGGCTGCATAATATTCCATGGTATACATGTACCACAATTTGCTAGTCCATTCTTGGGTCGATGAACACTTGGCCTTCTTCCAGGACTTAGCAATTATAAATTGGGCTGCAATAAACATTCTGGTACAGATGTCTTTGTTATATTATGACTTTTGGTCTTCTGGGTATAAACTTAGTAGAGGAATTATAGGATCGAATGGCAGGTCTATTTTCAGGTCTCTAAGTATTCTCCAAACATCCTTCCAGAAGGTACGTATTAGTGGGCATTCCCACCAGCACTGTAGAAGTGTGCCCTTTCCTCCACATCCACACCAACATCTCTGGTTTTGGGATTTTGTTATGTGGGCTACTCTTACTGGGGTTAGGTCATATCTCAAAGTAGTTTTGATTTGCATTTCTCTGATGATTAAAGATGATGAGCTTTTTTTCCTGTGTTTGTAGATCGTGCATCTGTCTTCTTTAGAGAAATTTCTCTTCAAGTCCCTTGCCCACCCTGTGATGGGGTCATGTGTTCTTTTCTTGCTAATAAATTTGAGTTCTCTGTGGATTCTGGTTATTAGACCTTTATCAGACGTATAACCTGCAAATATTTTCTCCAATTCTGAGGGCTGTCTGCTTGCTTTACGTATTAAGTTCTTGGCTGTGCAGAAGCTTTTTAGTTTGATCAGGTCCCAGTAGTGTATTTTTGATACTGCTTCAATTGCCTGGGTAGTCCTCCTCAAAGTATTAACCTGGGCCGATTCCTTCAAGAGTTTTCCCTGCACTTTCTCCAAGTATTTTTATAGTTTCATGTCTTAAGTTTAAATCTTTTATCCAGTGAGAGTCTATCTTAGTTAATGGTGAAAGTTGTGGGTCCAGTTTCAATCTTCAACAAGTTGCCAGCCAGTTCACCCAGCACCATTTGTTAAATAGAAAATCTTTTCCCCACTGAATGTTTTTAATTGGCTTGTCAAAGATCAAATAATGGTAAGTAGCTGGATTCATCTCTTGGTTCTCTATTCTGTTCCAGACATCTACTTCTCTGCTTTTGTGCCAGTACCATGCTGTTTTGATCA
>CAUYPK010099276.1:0-45482 GCA_963574355.1 Loris lydekkerianus
AGGTGTGATTCCACCAGTACCCCTCCCTCCACCCCCCTCCGCCCTCCCTTAACCCCCCTCCCCCCTCCCTCTTCTCCCTTTCCCCCTTTCCCCTATTCTTAGGTTGTAACTGGGTTATAGCTTTCATGTCAGTAAATTTAAAGCAAATTATTATACTGCATTTCATTTAAAAACTAGATGTGCAAGTATATTAAAATATGGAATTTCTTTCATGTAATGGGCTCCCAAATTACTTTTGTATTACAAAGTTTAGAATCGTTTTCGGAGCTTTAAAGATCTGTTTCTCTAGAGATCATATTTTGTTCTCAAATCGTGCAAGGGGTTTTGGGATATGTTTGAAGCTCTTTGAAAACAGGAGGTTGACAGCATGACAACTTATCTTAACAGTGAATGGAAAGCAAAGTGACCACAGCCATGGTGAAAAGCAGCAATCACCACAATCCTCTTCTTTCGCTTGGAGGGAGGAGAGACACCCTGTGTTACATGATGTGACGTGAGGCCCTACACAGCAAATGCAGCCCAAGACCCCCAAGGCTCCTTCCTGGATATGCTGTGACTTTTCAGTGCTATGGGCCCTCCCTGGGCTTCCTAATGGCCACTGTCAACTTATGCTGAACAGCATGTGAGGATCACTGGGACCCTTGTTACTGTGTAAAGTGAAGACAACCCCGTGGCCATGGTGTCCTTCAGCTCCTCAACCCCCCGAGTGACAGAGCCAAGCACACTCAAAGTCTGTGTGTGCAAAGGTGGCACACACCTGGAGGCTCCTGAACCAACCCTTTAAAGGGAAAATAATATTTAAGTAAAATGGATGTTTCTTGATCTTTAAGTGGAGGTTGAAACAGTCCCTTCCATCTCTTTACATGCCTTGGCCCTCTAGCAAGAGCGCCTTCCCCAGCCCTTGGCAGTCTGCAAACACTCCAGGTCTTTGTTCAGTCCAGTTGTTACTAGAGTTTAACCCATGTGCTTGTGGGTCACAACTTCTAGAGTCCTCAGACCCATGAGAGGAGCCAGGCAGGGAGGCCTCAGAGACTTTTCCTCAATCCCCACCCAGGTCTCCTTTCAATGCTCACCCCTAAGCCTTTCAGTCTCCTAGTTTTCCCATAAATGAGTCATTATGAAAACTCTTGTTTGTCTTCACTAAATATCTTAGTTAAAACATTCCAAAAGCATGACCCAGAACTTGGCACCTTTGTGTTTGCACAAAACAGCTGGCTGGAGAGTTTGAGTCCTGAGGGCCAGAGCCACCTCCTGCGGCCCAGTCCCTGAGGGGCTCCAGTTGTCCCTGTATGCACTGGAAGCTGGTGCTGCCCTCAGAGGGATGCTGGCCACAGGCATGTCCATGGACGACTCTTGGGATGCCCTGGTACCAGGCACACCTGCACCTTTCAGATGCCAGGACTGGGCTGTCTGTGTCCTGAGGGCATGGACATTGCAGCAGAAGGCTCTGTGGGTTGCACCCTGGAGCTTCTGCTGAGCAGAATGAAGGCACACTGATCTCAGCTGTGTGGGACCTGTGGGTCTGACAGCAAATAGGCAAGTGCTCAGGAGCTGGGCAGTGGCCACAGCCAGCCAGAGTGTGCACCACAGTTTGGCACTGCTATGGTGACTGATGGGGAAGGCTGTCCACAGCATGATGGTCATGTGGGTGTGAGACAGAATTGATGTCAATGGATAAGTGGGCACCATCGTGTAGGTGGCCAGTGTCCCAAGGGCAGTGCAAAACACCAGAAACCCACCCAAGCCCTGTGCTGGCTCTCAGGCCTATGCTCTGTGGAGTGGGGGCTCTGCCCACCTTGAGACTGGTGTCATTTCACATGGTAGCTACACTCCCAAAATGCATGTGCACGTCACCAACTTGAAATTAAAGCCATGTTTTAATGTATTAAAAAAGCTCACAAGTTATTCTCTAGGAGATTTGCTCAAAGAGTAAAGGCACATTTTACAAAACGTGCTCACTTTAGTCACCATGAGAGTTTTTAAAGACACCAGGGCTGTGTCCCCACCTAGGAGCCCCAGGTGTGGGTCTGGGGGCTCCAGTAACTGGACTGTGACATCCCCACCCCTGTTGTTTCCACATGGATACTGGTTGGAATAGGAAGTGGACAGTCTCTGACCCTTGTTTTGTGAACTTGGCTTGTCCTGAGTCAACACTCAGAAGGACACAGCAGTTTCCGTCCTGCTTCTGCCCAGCCACAGGAATTGGGGGTAGGCCATGCAGTTTCTAGATGATTCAAAACTATTTTAAATGATGTCAAACATGTCCTTTTTGAAGACTTTTAATTTTCAGCTAATTTTAGTCTCATGGAAGCATCACAGAGCAGCACAGAGCATGTCCTGACTCCCCAGACACAGCTCCCCAATGTGACTGTCCCTTTGGCAGCCACACAGCACAGAAGCCATTAGGAAGGCAGTGTCCATACACTGACTGGGGAGGTGGCATCTGCACACTGACAAAGCTACCAGGCCTAGCTTACCTTCCCAATTCCCACTGAGCCCCCCGCTGCTGCAGATGCCTGTGCCGTAGCCCCAGTCTATGATGTCCCTCATTGGATCCATCCAACTGGACTGAGGTCACGTGCCCTTTTGGTGAGAATGCTGCAGAAGAGGGCTGTACCCTCACTGGTGCATGGTACATGAGGTTTACCATGTCCATGCAGCTGACCGCTGGCCACGTAGTCCTCTGTCACTTGGAATGCTGTTTCTACCATGATTTTCCACAAAATCACAAAATTATCCCCCTTGGCAGATAATAAATCTCTTCTTAGCTAACTCATCACATATACCCATATACCTATTACATATACCCATATTCAAAATTTGAAAGATCAAATTAAATATCTCCCAGGTATGAAGGTGGCTGGCGCCACATCCTGCCCTGCACAGGGGCTCCCTGTGACCTTCTGAGGCTAAAAGGTGGTGCTGGCATGTTCCCAAGCCTGGCCTCCAATTTCTGATCCTCTGCTGGGAGAGGCTGCCTGTGTGCTCAGGAATGTGATGAGAACTTTTATTGAAATCTTTCTGGAGAATGGCATCTGAAAATAACTGTGTCAGCTAAAATAGCTATCAGACCTCCACTTCTCCAGGGAGCCCAAGTAGGCGCAGGACCGCAGCTCACGAGGACTGGCCCCAGAAGGAGACACTGGGAGGCCCCAATCAGCTCAGCCGGTTAGCTGGTTCTGAGGACACGGTGGCCTGGCAACAGCGCTTCTGTGATGGGTCCAGCCCACAGACCTTTGGCTTCTGCAGACTCACATTTGAGCAGATCTGGTGGCTGTCAAAAAAGAAGGGTTAGGAAAGAGACGTTGCCTTCTAAGTAGCAAAGGTTACAGCTTCTCTCTTTGCTCTGGGCCATGGACCAGGTGAGACCCAAAATACACAACGGTGTCCCAGGTGGGGCAAGACTGATGAGGTAGGGAGACAGCTTCCCTATCACCAGAGACCTCAGCCAGGGACCACGGCCATCGTTCTGCTGCCCAAGTCCCCCTTGGGCAGCAGTGACTGCCATTCATAGGTGCCTGAGGGATATGCAAGGTCTCTGGTCCCACGTAGGGTGGAAATTAAGACCATCATTTTAGTTTCGGGGATGGGGCGTGGGACTGCCTCTTGGTCACTGTGCAGCGGTCCTCCAGATCCCTCACAGCCTAGAAATGGCCCTGTTTCACTCATGAGCTCGGAAGGGGAAGATCTCATCTCTGTGGACCCAAAATGAGTGACTGAAACAGAAATCTCCATCAGTGGAGGTTTATTAAGCCAAAGCTGAGGAAGCATCTAGGGAAAATGAACCATAGAAAAGCTGTGGCTATTTTTCTGAAAAGGAATTTGGAAATTTCAGTACTTACAGGGGAGTAGGGAACGCAGAGGGGAGAAGAAGAGGAAGGGTGTGTAGGGAGACAAATGTTTATGTCGTTTACTTAAGACAAGGTGGATGATGTTAGGAGTTAAAGAGGTGTGAAGGGGGTGTCCTTCTGCAGAGCCCCTGGGAGGGGAGGGACGTCTGGCCCGTCTCTCCTGCTCTGCACCTGGGAAGGTGAACTTGCAATTCATTGTCCGTGTGGAATGGAGCAGCTTTCGTTTCAGGAGCTGGAGTCCTGGATGAAGCCTGGAGACCTGGCTCTAGCGTCTTGCAGTGTCCTTGCTCACGGGGGCCCAGCCAGGAACATCCTTGAAGGACTGTGGGGCCGGCTCTCACAGGGCCTGAGGTCTTTACCCGCCCTTTTGCGTGGAAGTTGGGGGTGATCCTGAGACATCGTTTTCTTTTTTCGTGTCCAAACACTGAATGAAACATGTGGTGACTGGCGCTTGCTGGGAAACTCAATGTGTGCATGCGTGGCTCACAAGACACCGAAACCCAGGGGACGCCGCGGTGCACGGTGACATTTGAGACCCGAGTGGGGTGGGTGCCTCCCATGTGCCGCCCCAGACTCTGCACAGCAACCCGAGAGATGGGCCATCGTCCCTTGTTATTTAAGGCAAGAAAATTGAGGCTCGAAAAGTTAAACTACTTGCTCAAATCCGCATATTTTGCTAAACAGGACAGTATTTAAACCTAAGGATTCTCACGGCCCTCCATGCTTGGAAGTATGAGAGTGGCTGTCAGTGAAATGTGCACAGTTTCTATCCCAGGTGGGGGCGGTATGCTTGTTTCTTAGGGCTGAATTACATCTATTTTATAACCAGACAAAATATGGGGTGAAAACATCCCCTTTTCACAGCCTGTGAGTATTAGATGTCACTTGGTACAATTAAGAATTGCAGTGATTCCCACCAAAGAAGAAACCTACTTGAAATTCATAAAAGATTTGGCTCAGTTTTAAGTGTAATTCACAGTGTGCTGGGCAGCGTCTGATGCGGGTGATGACAGGCAGGAAGGCCCCTCCGAGCCACCTGCAGAGACACGCAGGCCAGTCAGGACCTCTCCGCGTCCACGGGGCTAATGCAAAGTGAACAAACTGACTTGCTGGTCCAATCAGCCAACTCTTTAAAGAGGGTTCATGGCACATGCAGGTCATGGGGAAGGCCAGCACCCAGCTGGACCACTGCACCCCCAGTTCTGTGGCCGAGATGCTGTCGTCCCAGCGAGGTTGGGTGGGGGCTGCCTCTGCTGCAGGCTGCCACTAACAGTGCCCACCACTGTGTGTCAGAGCTGACCATTTTCTCTCATGTTTTCATGCAGATACTGTTTGCTCTTCCCCAGACACTGAAGAATTTCTCCAGCTTTGTGTGATTTAATGCCTGTGTGGCCTTGATCTGCTGGCCTAGGAACAGTGTGGCAGAGGTTTCTATGTCCCTTGGCACGGGTAGCTCTCCCAATCCCCACAGGGAAGCGTATACTAGGAGGCAGAAATAAGGTTCCGGATGAACCCCTGCAAGGAGCAGCTTCCTTGCCCTCACATCGACCAACCCTGACCGTGATGTCCAAGTGTGGGCGGCCAGGGACTTCCCCATGCCTGGTCTGTGGCTGAACTCAGTGTCGAGTTGGGCGGGCATCTTCTACATTTTTAAGAATGGGTCAATGTGGCCTAGACTTAACATCCATGGCAGGACCCAGCTGCCCATGGGATACCCAAGTGAGGGTATCCACCACAGCCCCAGAGAGCCAGAGTGTGCAGGGCCCACGGGTAACATTTGCAGTGTGGATCCTGTCTGGGCTTAGAGGCGAGCAGCAGGTCTCATGGCCCTGTAAGATGCTTCACAATTTCCCCATCCACGTGAGGATAAAGCAGTGTGGTTCAGAGCCCAAGCGTGTCTCAGGTCTACCTGCACTGGGGCGGGGGATGTGGTCACCTGCAGGGGACAGTCCCCTCTGCAAGGGCAGGACAAGAAAGCCCACACTTTGGCTTCTGGTCAGATCTAAGCCAGTGAGAACCTGCTGAGCTCCTACCCCATTGAAATTCCTCCTGCTTCTTATTATAAAAGGTGTGCTTGCCCACATGTCCACTGCATGGGGAGGAGCTTCCCAGGGTCTGCGTGTAGCTCCCATGGGCTCAGTGCTAACTTTGTGGAGAAGGTTCTGGCCTCTGCACTCAGTGGCTGCAGGAGGGGGAACATGGGAGTGCATGAAGCCAGGTACCATGCCCCCCAAAATGCCCAGCGTGTGACCAGGGCTTGCTGTCCAAATGCGGTTTCCAGATGGAACTGCACAGAATCACTCCTGTGGACCTGCAGCTCACCAGTCCTCAGCCCAGAGGGTGGCAGAGCAGGAGCCATCACTGCCCTGGCTACACAGGCCACAGAGGAGAGAGTGGCCTATCCCTCTCTGTCAGTATTTTATGATTATAGAAAAACTATACATAGTTGGCAGTAAGGAAAGGAAGAAGAGAGGGATAAAAACAGAAAGAAACAAAAAGCAAAAGGGGAAAACACCTTCTTTTGAGTTTGTTTAAAATTATTAAAGGGACTCAGAGAGAGTCACTGAGGTGTGCCAGGAATAGGAAGCCCTGCAGAGCCCCTGGACTTCCTGGAGGGGTGTGAGGCTCTGTGCTGTGTGAGACTCACCCTAGAGATGTGTCTGAGTTTCTCATAAGAATTGATGTTTATTTTTTACTATTATAAAAGATGCCCATGCAGAAAAATGAAAAGATATAGATTGTAGAGAGCACTGAAAATGTCCTACAGCTTCACCACGCACAAGTAGCTGTGCTGAATATCTTTCTAGACCTTCTTCTGTGCCTCTCTGTATGATCTTAAAGATGTGATCTTCTGATGAATATGGGTGTGTCTTTAAAAGCAGAATTGCATGTATGATTTCGCCCATGTGGTGGATGAGACATGTGGCTCAGCGAGGTCTGGCAGCTCTTCTGAGGCCATGAGGAGCTGTGGCTGGTGTAGGAGTCCAGTCATCATCTGCCCTCCCTGACCCCCACAGGCCTGAGTCTCAGCTGTCTAAACCTCTTCTCACCTGATGCATAGCTTTTAATGATTCTATAGAATGTCCTCATATCAATATGCCATAATTTATCTAAGTATTTCCTTTTATCATTGCACTTCTTCCTTTTTATAAAACACATTGCAATGAATTTGTGTGTTCACAGTTATTTCCTTACACCCTCCCTGATCCCTTGACTCTCTGGTGAATTCACTGAACACTGTACACACTTAAAAAATTTGGGAAAAGTGCTGGCCAATTACTTCCCAGAGAGGGGCACAGGCCCCCACCACCACAGTGAAGGAAGGTGCCCCACACCTTCACTCACCTGGGGAATACCTTTCCTACAGGGAAATAATGGAAGTTTGGCAGAAGCTGCAGCTTGAGTGATTGTTACCCCAAAATCATGCTGATACTTAACCCCAGTATAGCCATGTCTCCAGGTGTGGCCCCAGCAGGGCACCTGGTCAGGAGATGCCCTAGGAAGGGGTTGATAACTTCTGAAAGGGCTAGGCTTGGACCCCTCTGCTTCCGCCAGGAGAGGACACACCAAGAAGGAGCTCAACAGTGCCTGGGCCACAAACTTGGGCTTCCCAACTGCAGAACAATAGGAAGTAAACCTCGGATCTCGGCAGCAGCCAGAATATGGGGTAAAACCACAATTTCTGCTCTAGAACTCTGGCCGACATTCAAGGAGGCCTCGGAGTGGCCCAAAGGCAGCCATAGTCCCCATTGCTTCTCAAGTGCCTGCTAGGGACACATTCCTAATTCAATAACTTGGAATTGCGATTATATTTTAACATAGCGGCAATGCCTGTAATCCCAACACCTAGGAGGCTGAGACGGGTGGATTGCTTGAGACCAGGGGTTTGAGACCAGCCTGAGCAAAAATGAGACTCCGTCTCTATCAAAACAGAAAAATTAGTAGGACCTTGTGGTGGGCGCCTGTAGTCCCAACTACTCAGGAGGCTGAGGCAGGAGGATCACTTGAGCCTAAGAGTTTGAAGTTGCTGTGAACTGTGACACCATAGCACTCCAGTCTAGACGACAGAGTGGGACTCTGTCTCAAAAAAAAATAAAAATAACTTTGACAGACTCTTCCACCCATAGTTAGTTTAGAAGTGTGCACTTTCCTTGTAGTCCCTGTTTACACGCAAGCTCTGTGAGGTCTGCCAAAGAGCCCGAGGGGCACACCCTGAGCTAGGGCTGTGGGTATGATCATGAATGCAGATGGGAGGGTTTCTGTGTACAAACGGGAGCTGGCCCAGTTCACTGTTGTTCTGAAACTTCCCAGATGGGCAGGAGGAGTCACTGCGTCACCCACTCAAGTTGCTGGAGCCCAGGTGGGTGGTGCCTTCCCTGGGATCTGGAGCTGCCTCCTCAGCCCTTCTCAAGTGGGATGAGAAGGCAGGAAGCTTCTGGGAACTCAGCAGACTGTTCTCAGTGTGTTCTCGGAAAACTCCACAGGGTTTGTCCCCGAGCACCAGGTGTTTGCAGTGGACTTCCCTTTGTGACCCAACACTGCACCCAGAACCCAGACAGGAGACCCACGTGGACCCTGCACCACCAACACTCTTTGTCCAGGCCCTGTCCTCTGATGTGATAAAATTTGGGGTTTTACAGTCTTGGCTAATTCCTCTGCTTTGCTTAATTGAATCAAGGTGTTCTTTTATAAAACTTGTCAGATTTCCGGAGCTTTTGGGGCCCTGGTCCCATCCTGTTCTTGGGTCCTCTCAGCAGACCTGATAGGCCTGAGTGTGAGTGCCCAACGTGCCCATTAGGTGAGGACCCAGAATCACCCGTGGGGTAAACATGGTGGCTGCAGACAAGCAGACCCCCCAACCTAGGGAGCCGCCAGTGAGCTTCCTGCAGAAGGCCATCAGTCCCCAGGGGCCTTCTGTGAGCCAGGTGCAGGAAGGGTCCCTATCTCCGTGTACCTGCACCCCAACCCTGCTGCCCTTTGGAGTGACACCTGCAGTGTACACCCTTTGACCTACGTGGGATCACATCAGCCTCCTTCACAGTGCTGCCACAGGGTGGGCCAAGGTACTCAGAGGTGCTCATGGGTGCAGCCTGCTCACACCAAGCTCTGGGAACCTTCTGCAGACCAGGCCCTGTGAGCCTCTCCCTCTGTCTCTTTGTTCCTGGATATGTCTCCATCACTCTTTCCTTCTCACTCTCTCTCCCACCTCTCCCCCTCTCTTCCTTTTCCCCCACTGCTCTCCTCTTTTTCTCTTCCCCCTTCCCAGTCCTATCCCAGCAGAGCTGCTGTGGCTCCTTGGAGTCCCTGCCCCACTGGGCTCTGACATGCCCCAGGCAGCCACTGTGAGAGGCCCATGGCTCAGCTGTTCCTTAAATCCAGATGTCCTTCTTGAGCTCAGTGAGTCACCAGGGCTCTTTAGGACATCAGCTCTCAGAGAAGAGTAATTTATAAGGAAATGTAGCTTCCTAGGTGTTTGATTAATTTATTGATTAAATTGGCAGTTTGCCATGCTATGCTATCTCTGTTGTTTGACCCCTGTCCTTAATGAGCCTGTTATCTGTGTTGTATAACCTTCATGGGAATAGATTTTAGGGATTCTTAGGGCTTTGCTCAGAGTGGCTCCCTCGAGCTATGTGTTGGTGGCTCTAGCACTGCCCTGTGTAGTTGGCACAGGGGACATGGTGCCCTCCTTTGACATCAGACATCTGCAGGCAGCACCCCATACAACTATGCTAAGCACCCACCACCATCATCATCATCATCAATGGTCCTTCATCAGCAACAACCCGTCATCACGAATGGTCCATCACCAACAGCCCTTCATCACCAATGGTCCATCATCATCAATGGCCCTTCATCACCAGGGTACTTTATGACCAATGGTCCTACATCACCAATGACCCTTCATCGCCAATGGTCAAACATCACTTATGGTCCATAATCTCCAGTGATCCTTCATCATCAATGCTACATCGTCATGAATGGCCCTTAATCATCAATGCTCCATCATCACCAATAGCCCTTCATCAGAAATGGTGCTTCATGACCAATGGTCCTAAATCATCAATGGTCCATCATCACCAATGCCTCTGCATAACCAATGATCCATAATCATTAATGATTCTTCATCATCAATGCTACATCATCACCAATGGTCCTTCATCACCAATAACCCATTGTCACCAATGGTCCATCACCAACAGCCCTTCATCACCAATGGTCCATCATCACCAAAGACCCTTCATCATCAATGCTACATCATCATGAATGGCCCTTAATCATCAAGTCTCCATCATCACCAATGGCCCTGCATAACCAATGATCCATAATCATTAATGGTCCTTCATCATCAATGCTACATCATCATGAATGGCCCTTAATCATCAAGGCTCCATCATCACCAATGGCCATGCATAACCAATGATCCATAATCATTAATGGTCCTTCATCACCAATGGTCCATCATCACCAAAGGCCCTTCATCACCAATGGATCTTCATCACCAATGGCACTGCCTAACCAGTGATCCATAATCATTAATGGTCCTTCATCATCAATGCTACATCATCATGAATGGTCCTTCATCATCAATGGTCCTTCATCACCAATAACCCATCATCACCAACTGTCCTTCATCACCAATGGCCCTTTGTCACCAATGGTCCTTCATCACCCATGGTCCTTCCTTAGCAATGATCCATCACTAATGACCTTTCACCAACAGAGGTCCTTCATCACCAATAGTCATCATCACCAGTGCTCTGTCACCATTGGTTCTTCATCTTCAGCACTCAGTGGTCCTTCAGCACAGATAGCACTGAGCATATTGGTGGAAGCCCCATGGGAGAGGAGGCAGCCTGTTTGCCAAGAGAGGCTGGAATGAAGACAGAGAGGAAGGGGGAGGGATGGGACATAGAGGCACAAGATGAGAGGACTCTCTGAGCACTTTAAGGACACCCTTATTATTTTAGATTTGAGACGTGGAGAAATGTGTACCCACTGTGACACCTCTGGCCCCGACTCCCTGGAAGGAATGCCAATATCCCGTGTTCCCTCATGGCCACCAACTGCTGGAGCATGCACTCCCCAACCCACCTCTCCAAAGCCGAATGTAAGGCCTCTGGCCAAGGGCAGGGCTGGAGCGCTGCTCTCCCTTGCCTGCACCTAGTCCAGCAGACTCTCCAGGAAGAAGGCACAGCCCAGGTGGAAGGCCAGAGTGGATGTCAGATCGACTCCACTCCCTCCTTCAAGTACTGGAATATGGACACTGACCCAATTCCCTGGGGGAACTTTAGCATTGCCTGAGACCAAGCCCCAGAAACAACCGTGCGTGGCCAGGGGCAGGGGTGGGGCAGAGCTGCTCTTCCCTTAGCTCAGCCTGAATTCCCTGGACTACAGCCCAGGAAAGGACTGTGGACACTATGAATAGACAGAGGAGAAAGGGAAGAAAAGAGGGAGGGGCAGGGAGGGAAGGAGGGGGGAGAAAGAGAGAAAGGGAAAGAGAGATGGAGGGAGGGAGAGAGAGGGAGAGAGAGGGGAGGCAGAGAAAGGAAGGGGGTCAGGAAGGGAGAGAGGGAGGGAGGGAAGAGAAAGAGAGGAGCAGAGAGAGGGAGAGAGAGAGAGAGGGGGAGGGAAGGGAGAGGGGAGGAGAGGGAAGGAGAGGCAGAAGGGGCACCTTAAATGGTAAATTCCATCAACCTCACAGTTCCGCCTGTTTCTCAGCTGGCCACTCAGCCACACCATCTGGAGGGACAGCCCCTGAGAGGCAAACAGGGCCCCTGCTGTGAGCTCCACAGGCCAGTGCCCTCACCCGTGTCCGGCCTGGCGTGGGCTCAGGACGGGGCAGAGCTCAATGCAGGCTGCTCCTTGGAGGCGGAGGGCCTGCCGGCTGGGCCAGGGCACAGCAACCTGATGCAGTGGCTTTAATGAAGTCCCTGAGAAAGGCGGTGGGGCGGCCTCGCCGCACAGATGTCTCTTTGTCCCACTGACACCTGCCATCTGCTTGTTTGTCTGCACGATGCTGCAGGGCAGGGCTCCCAGGCTGCTGCCCTCCTCCACCGCCCACAGCCACCTCCTGACCCCAGGCCAGACGGGCGCACAGTGTTGTTCCTCCTGCACAGCCAGCTCTGCTGTCCCCACTCTCGGTGTCCACTGCCCCTTCCTGGTGGTGGCACTTGGGTGGCAGGAGCAGCAGGGAGTGGAGGGGGGGGGAAGAGGAGGAGAGGTCAGGAGGAGGGAGGAGGGAGGGGAAGAGAAAAGGAGGAGGAGGAAGAAGAAAGGAGGGGAGTGGGGGAAGCAGCCGGGGCACAGGGAGGACTCCAGCAGCTGCTGCCCGGAGTCCTCCTGGCCAAGCTGGCCGGAGCCGGCACTCTGAGGCTGGGCTGTCACACCTGCTCACAGGAGACAGTCACATGAAAGCTCAGCCAAGAGGGGGAAGTCCTCCACGAAGGCTTCGCCTGCCTCTGGGCAGGGTGACTACAGCCCCAGCCCAGACACACTGCCTTTTTCATAACAAATTAGCGAGGTGAGAAGAGAAAAGTTCACTTTTGAAGTTGCAGAAATGGAAACAAAAACACGAAAATTTACACCTTGGGAGTATTACTTCCCAAGGGGAGGGGCAGTGATGGTGCTGGTGGGCTGCCCTGTTGCCCCGCGTCCTCCTGCTGGTCTTCACAGCTGTGCTGTGAAGCTGACATCCTTGACACATCCACAGCCCTAGAGAAGCTTGGTGGGGCTCAGACCCCCCAGCCCCAGCAAGCTTTCCAAGGTGGCCCCTCCCCCCAAAGCTCAAGCTCCTGAGGGCCTGCTAGGTGGCCCTGGCAGTCCTTGTCTAGCTGCCTGGATGGCATTTCCCTGTCACCATAGTGTGAGGGCAGTCTCGTCGCTAGAAAGTTCCCCAGAGAGTGAGCAGATTGTGAGGGGGCTGCCCTCCCATGTGGCTGTAGGCTGCTGTCTCCAGGGCACCTCATCACAGAACCTCTGCCCTGTGACTCTCCTCTGTGCTGTATGGCCAGGATGACCCAGCAGGAAGGCCCTGCGTACACGGGACCCTGCACTGGGGACTTCTGAGGCTTTGGAACTACAAGAAACACATTTATCAGAGGACTGGGCGCCAAGGGGAAGGTGGGGGTTGCAGAAAGCCATCTCCTAAAGGGCCCACCAAAGGTGCAGGAACAGCTGGGCCCAGGGGATAGTGTCAATTACTGGACGGCACAGCCAAGCCGCCTCCAGAAGAAATGCTGGGGCCTCCTTGACTTTGGATTTTTAAGACAATATCCAAAAAGTCTTCAGCAGAAACATCCTGTCAGAAAACTAGGAGTCTGTATAACACTAGAATTTGTGGATAATTTGTCAAAATGGCAGAAGATAAAAGTAAAAATGTAGATGTCAGGTCCAACACCCGTCAGAGTAGAGGCTCTGACAGAAAGGACCATGACAAAAGGAGTGCAAAGAAGTCTTGGTCACAACAGAGAGCTGTTCAGGTGCTGAAATGGTGAGAGCAAAGCAGAAAACAGAAGTTTTCTTCCGGAGCTGGGACAGGAGGCAGGTGCTCACCTGTCTGCTGGATTGAGACCATTCCTGTGGGCAAAGACGTTTAGGCAGATCCCTTAAACTGCAAGGTGCTGTGGGCAGTGTTTCCAGTTAAAAATCATAGCAGTGGGCACCCGTTAGGGCTTCTGTCTGAAAAGAAGATCCACTTCAGTGAAATTGCGTTATCTGAGTGTCCTTCCCAACCTCGGTCAGATTTAGTCTTTAGGTGGCATTTCATTAACTGACACTCTGCTCCCTATACCCCCAAGCTGGATGAACGGGCAAGCACAGACCTGTCTCAGAGTGAACTGAGAGGTTGTCAGCTAAAACAAAGGGGAAACGTGGAAGAGATGAAACTTCCCCCTCGAGTGCCCTGACCAGCGCTCCGCATGGAGGCCTCTGCCTGTCTCTGTGACGAACCTGATTTAGAAGACAGTGATAGGGTTCAGATAATGAAATCATAACACTTTGCACAAGTTCCAGGAAAAGAAACAAACCCAAATGGGAAGTAGATGATGAAATCCTGCAGTTGGAAACATCTCCTAAGTACCCTACCCAGGTTGACTGTGTCCACTGTCTTACTCCAGACCTCCTTCAGATCAGTAACAATCCCTTTTACTGGGGAGTTGTGGATACATATGCAGCTAAAGCTCCACTGGAAGGAAAACCAGAGGGTACCTTTTTTTTTGAGACGGAGCCTCAAGCTGTCACCCTGGTAGAATGCTGTGGCATCACAGCTCACAGCAACCTCCAACTCTTGATCTCAAGCAATTCTCCTGCCTCTGCCTCCCAAGTAGCTGGGACTACAGGCGCCCACCACAACACCTGGCTATTTTTTTGGTTGGAGCTGTCATTGTTGTTTGGCCATCCTGGTCTGGATTCAAACCCACCAGCTCAGGTGCATGTGGTTGGTGCCTTAGCCACTTGAGCTACAGGCACTGAGCCCAGAGGGTACCTTTTTACTAAGAGACTCAGCACAGGAAGACTATTTATTCTCCGTTTGTTTTAGATGCTATATGGTCGTTTCCTTCTGCTAGAATTGAACAGGGGGATCACAACTTTACTTTGATGTGCATGAGCCTGTGTCTTCCATTCTCCTAGAACATTATAAGGCCCCGAGCACCTGTATGTTCTTTGAACCACTTCTGTCCACCCCTTTAATCTGGACTTTCCCCTTTTCCCTGCAGCATATGTGCAAAACAGTTATCTGTAACTGTACAACCTACAAAGGTATCGATGCCCTTCCTATTCCTTCTTCTATGAAGTTATATCTGGAGGAATATCACTATAAATCAGAAGTTAGAGTACTCAGGATTGATGCCTCAGAACAACAATGTTAGGATTAGGGAGGGGACATGACAATGGTTGTATACATATTTTCATTTAATCATTTTTTTTATTATACCAGTTTGAAGGTTTCTACAAGGACAGTGGGGTCTAAAATAAACTTCTGCCATAAATTTTACTTCAATATCAGTTTTTTTTAATGATACACTAATCCTTTGGAGTCACACACTAGAGAGTAATAGATATTTTAACCAAGTGTTTGTTTTTTGTTTTTACCATGGAGGGTGTACACTTAAAAATTTTGTTTCCTTAATTCATGTATGATGTAAGCATATTTGAAATTGGGTAGGCATTGTCAGTACAGTTGAACATTCTGTATTTCATACTTTTCTTTAAAAAAGTAGTCTTGGCTCAGTGAGTAGGGCACCAGCCCCATATACCAAGGGTGGCAGGTTCAAACCCAGCCCCGGCCAAACTGCAACCAAAAAATAGCTGGGCGTTGTGGCGGGCGCCTGTAGTCCCAGCTGCTCTGGAGGCTGAGGCAGGAGAATTGTGGAAGCCCAAGAGCTGGAGGTTGCTGTGAGTCCTGTGACGTCACGGCACTCTACCGAGGGCGGTAAAGTGAGACTCTGTCTCTACAAAAAAAAAAAAAGTAGTCTTATGTCCTATCAGTATTTCTGTGTGTAAAATAGTTTCCCATCCTCGTTTCATTGAGTTATTTTAAAATTCTTCAGTAAAGCTGAGTGCTGTAATTCACCGTCCATACTGACATAACTGACTTCTGATAACTTACTAATAGGGATGTCAAAAATAACAAAACGGTTTAAAGTCAAAAAAAGAAAAAAGAAAAAGAAATAAGTTTCTTGCCCGAATAAGCTGCCTGTTCTGTGACAGCAGCACAGCCTGGACAGAAAGACCAGCGAGGAAGCGGTTCAGAGACATGGCGCTGTCCTGAGAGCTGGTGGCCGGCCCGGGTGACAGGCCTCTTTGTGACCCATCGGGTGGCCTGTGGTCAGCCCAAGCCCCCTGCTCCATCTCCACAGAGAAATCACACGTTTGACATGGCTTCCAAAATCACCAAGCAGCACAGGTGTCCCTGAAAAGGTCAGGGCAAAGGTCATCTCGGGCCTGGACATCTCGGGCCTCCAGGGTCACCCCGCCCACATCTACACCTGGACAGGTGCAGATCTTTGCCACAGTGTTCCCCGAATAAAAGCCCAATTCTAGGCAGTGGGGAGAAGACAGCCAACAAGAAGCCACTATCAAATTGCTGGCCCCCAAATCAGCAAATACTTTGCAGGAGAAAATGGAGAGCAAGGATTCCCGCCAGTGATCAGGCCCCAGCTCTGTTAGAGGAGACGTAAGAGCCAACAGGTGCAAAGGCCTGTGCCCAGCGCCGCCCTCCTCCCCACGGGGAGTGTCTCCTCGCCTCCCAGGGTCTGCCAGAGGCAGCAGCAAGGTCTGCTGGGTAACCTGCATGGGCCCGACCCACGCTTGACTCATAGGCACCGTTTCGCCCAGGACTTAATGAGCCTCTCTCTTGTCTGTACTCACGGGAAGAGTGGGCCTGTTTGATTTATGTTTAAATTCCAAGTGTGTAAACAATCTGTAGCACATTTGAGGCCCTGGGCCATCCGCAACAACACAACCGCCCAACCGCCCTGCCCAGAGGTGAGGGTGCACCCAGGCCCACTTACAAGTGTGCAGAGGACCCCGAGCCGCAGCTGTCTTCACCACCGTGAGTTGTCTGCCCGACACCACAACACTTGATTCAGAGCATCTGGTTTCCGGGTTTCCTGACTCCACGTTTCCAGGAAGAGGTAGCTGTTTAGGCCCAGAGTCTCGATGGAGACTGGCCTGTCTGGTCAGCATCTCCTTTCAATTACAGCTCCAAGGAGATATTTTCCTCTCAGGGGACACGCTAACATTTGGACGAGAAGAGACTTGCATGGCAGCAGCACTCTCGGTGCAACACTGGGGCACGTGGCACTGAGATTTTGTCATGAGGCAAAGAGGAGGCCCTGGAGCTGAGAGATCACAATGGGAAAAGTGCCCCAAGGCTGACACCTGGAACAGTCAGGCACTTTCCCCTGCAGACAACAGCAGGCCAGGTCTGGGCTCTGCACCCCCTCAAATGCTAGAATCTACCGTCACTAACGGGATGATGAGAAAAGGGAGCAGACCCCTTCCTAGTGTGTCCCCAGACCTACAGCTGTATCTGGCCCCTGAAAGTAGCAATCACATTTTGATGGAATTAGTGGATTAAAGTAACTAACTGCAGGGGAAGTTTTGCTCACCTGGTGCTGGTTACCCAGAAGGTAAGACCTGGCCTCACGGTACCTGGGCAGGCTGACACAAGCTGTCGTGTTCCCCTGGCATCTAGAAATCCCGTGGTCCTAAGGCAGCCTGCCCGGGTCAGGGGCCAGCACAAACAGGGTGGCAGGTGGGCCTCTGCCACCAAGAACACACACCTCTCAAGGTACAAGGGACATTAGTGAATCATACATTTTAATACAGCGTTGAGCTGCAGAGAATAGCCCAAGAGCAGAACTGGGCGATGTGGCACTTGGAAGAGTAAGGAGGAGGAGGAAAGTCTTAGTGGGTGCCTGGCAAACCACCCACCCCAGAGCCCTGAGCAAAACGGCAGGGCGGCTCAGGGCAGCTCTTGGTCAGAGGAGAGCCATCAGCACCACCACACAGCGTCCATCCCAGGTGGTGTGAGGGCCTGGCTTGGCAGGGAGGCGCTCAGGGAGTCTCCCTGGAAGCTTCTGAGAAGGGCCACATGAAGCAGAGCCTCCAGAAGGAACATCTGACCCAGAAGGGATGACCAAGGACCAAGTATCTGTTGTCTCAGGCTAGTACACAAATTTTGCACTGTATAATTCAGAAATCCTCAGTGTTGAAAAAAGCCCATAAATTTAAATGTTCTTGTGTGTATTGTTCAGTATTTTCAGCCAACTACACACCTTAAAATAAGTCTGTATTAAGAGTTCTGATCCCCACTATTCCTAGCAGTTCTGGGAAAGGCCCACGCTGGCTCCCAACATGACATTAGCATCCCTGCAGGCAGCTTCACCAGCTCGGTCCTCTTGGTGGTCAGCCCTGAGGGGCGACTCAGGGTCCTTACCAGGAGGGCCTTTGTGCTTTTTCACCAGCATTTACCAAAACCACCTGCAGGTCCCAGCTCACTCTTGAGAAGGGTCCTGATTTCTTTCTCTGCTGAATGTTTGAAAGTCAGGGTACTTGCATGAGCTCAGCCCGCGCAGCATAGGGACCCCTGGGGGAGGTGGCCCTGGTTAGCTCCTTACCTATTCCCAAGCCTACAGCAAACACAGGCTCTGGGGGAACCGCACCGTGGGGCACTCAGCAATTCCCACGTATGTCCATTTAGGGGACCCAGGACTCCCAGCCACTGTGCAGAGGACCTGCGGGCCCACTGGCTCCCTGACTTCTCAGCTGTTCAGGTGAACTCAAGAGCCCCGACCACTGTCCCCAGACACACCTCCAGCCCCACGCTGTGGCACCCACTCAGGCCTGCCCGGTCAGATTTCCAAGACCGCCCCCCGGGCTCCCTGTGTTGTGCCTTGCCACCCCATGGCCTCTCTGGGAGCCAGGGCCCTGTGTCGCCTGGTGCGCAACAAGCAGCCAGCAGAGACGTGCCCAGGAAGAGGATTCAATGACGGCCAAAGGCCACTCCTTGCCTCTTTTTATGAAATCCATTTTTTAAAATCAAAAAATAAAAGACACTTGGATTAAAATGTTCTTTAATTTTTCCATTCCTGGCCCCTCGCATGGTTATTGTGCTGGGTTTTGAATGACCTACTTTTCCTTCTTTGGCCTGAGACTTCAAGAGACTATTGTGGTAACACAGCCATAAATTAATCCTTCCATTTTCAGAAAATAGAATGCTACCAACATAAAAAAATTTTTTTGACCTTGCTGGTGGCTAGGACAATAACCTTAATCTCATTTGCATGTTTCAGTTAAGTGTTTCCAACTGTCTTTATGATAATTACTTGTTTGCAAAGAATACTACTAAAGCACATTTCACACAGAGGGCTTGAGAGCATAGTCTCTGTCCCAGCCCTCAAAAGGTGACAAGAAGGTGGAGAGGACTGTGAGAAGTGAGGCCCAGTGCCAATGTGAGATCAGGGGACCAGGCGTTGGGAGGCCAGGGTGTAAGGAAGTGGGTGTTCGTCATGGGAGAGACGAAACCCACCCCACTCTGCACGGCTGAGCAAGGCAGTGCCTCCCACAGCAGAAACACAGGCTGAACCCTGGCTAAAAGAAGGAATCTGTGGCCCGCCCCTGTAATCCCTGCTCCACCTGTGCCCACCCCCACCCCCACCCCCATTAGTAAGGTGGCGTTGAATACTCACTACAGGCTAAGGACATGCCAGGCACCACTAGAAAGCCAACGGGCACAGAGTCAGTGTCCTCTTTCTCCTACCAGGCCCTGCCTGCTTGGAAAGATGTCCAGCTGTGCAGAGGACACTCCCCTGATGCCAATAAGTAAGGGACAGGGTGGCCAGGAGAGGCTAAGGGAGAGTTGGACATGCCAGACCGGGAGGTGAGAGGTGGGCAGCTCCAGGCTGGGGACCACCAGGTGGCAGAGGCTCCTGCTGAACACGAGTGCAGAAGGCTCATAGAGCAGAAGGGGAGACAGTACACAGGAGGGGCCACGGCACACTGGGAGCACAGGGAGCAATCTGGAGATGCTGACAGACAAGACCATGGAGGCTTTGGAGCAGACAAGGAGGGAGAAATCTCATACTCAGCGCTGGGGCTGGCGTGGAGAGGGGCATGGACAGGAGAGGGGTCAGATGGTGACGCCACTGAGCCCTGCCTGGCCCAGCTGCACAAGGCACTTGAGTCAGCCAGCCAGCATTTGGAAGAGCAGGGACCAGAGGGGCTGGTCTGCACTTAGCCACATTAATACCAACTTCACCCAGGAGCTATGCAGAGGGCAAGGCCCAGCTTCACCATGAAGCCCCAGCCAAGGGTATAACTTTACTGAGAGAACTGTAGGTTTCACACACCCTAAGCTGGAAGCTTCCAGTTCTCTGACATGACCAGCAGGCTGCTGGCCCCCACTGTGCCCCCATGTTCTTGGGTCTGGGACCAGGCCCCCTGTGCAGGACGTTAGCAGTGGAGGCACACATGTGCATAACAGAGCCTGAGCTGGGTGGGAGCCCCCACTTCAGTGCCCCCTCCACAGGGACCACTAGGAATTGCCTCGCCCCACACAGGCCAGCCATTTCCACTGGTTCTGGAGTCAAGACAGCCACAGTGTAGTGGCCCAGGTCTCACCATCCTGCCCTGTCCCTATGGGGCCACCCCCATGGGCCCCCTGGGGAGGGACTGGCCACCCAGCGCTGGGCAATGTCCCCTGCATCTCCCCATCAGCTGACCAGCAGTGTGGTCTGAGTGCTCCCTGATGGTTCTGCTGGCCGGCTGGGTGAGGAAGGTGAAGGCCTGTCCAACACTTAGACACAAGTGAGCCTATCTAGGCCTCTCATGAGATGGCGTCCCACATCTGCTTCCATTTCCTAAGGTTTTATTCAAAAGGAGGATTTTGAAGTTGTGACATAAGTAGCTGTACAAGGTCTGGAATGGCCATTAGAGCTGTTGTCATATGAAGGCCTGATAATTAAGTTCAAGAACTCATCCGGCTTCATAGCTCTGAGTGACTGCTCCATGCCTGTAGGGGTACATAGTGCGGCCATGTGGAGGCCAGGGCTTAATGTTTTGGCAATCAGCAAGGCCCCCAACCAGCAGCTTCAATGGATGTCCAAGGTGGCACCTGTGTCCTGGGGTCAGTGAGTGCCCATTGGGGGACCTTGGTGAGGTCAGCAAGTCCCCATGGAGGGGCTATTGCTGAGGCCACTACATCACAAACATGGGGAGAGGGGTCCTTCAAGCAGGACTGAACTGCTTCAGTCATATCCTGCTCTCCGGGGACCCTGGGTGGGAACTAATCACATTGTCGAGAGAGGAACGATTGCTGTTTGAGCAGCACTGTCATCAGCTGGGGAGAGGACTATTTTTCTGCAGCATGTGAGTTCAGCCTTTATGGCTAAATGACCACTTAAGTCTGAAAACTTTAATCATTACCATTTGCTTCCTAAAAATAACTGTCTCTCTGAGTCCATATTTAGAACAGAATACACACTGCCAACAGGAGAGGCTCTCCCTGCCGTGTACCCCATAGCTGCCTTACATCGCCTGGCCCTGAGCCGCCCATGTGCCAGGCCACCAGAGTCAGGTGGGGGTTGGAAGAGACTGAAGCTCACCTGAAACTCCAAGGCTGCTGTCTGGGAACAAAAGAAACATTAGGCCTGAGAAAAATGCCTCCAGGAAGTCCCAGGACCTTTCTGGGTCTCAGTTTCCACACATGCAAATTGAGGCCTCTGTCCTGGAGGGGGCCGGGTGCTGTGAGGCCTATGCAAATGGATGGACCTGTTACTGCTGAGAGTGCCCTACCACAGACATGGGGAAGCAGCCAGTGTCCCCCAGGGTTCAGGGGGAAGGAGGACGCATGTCCTCCGGCTTCAGAGGATGTGTCTTCTCACTGCAAGTCCAGCACCATCCTTCCCTGGAGGGAGGGATGCTGGCAAAGCCCCTCCATCAGCTCCAGAACTGGCTTTGGGCAGAGCCTTCCTGGCCAGACAAAGGAAGACGGGCACTGGCCTTGGCTGGCCCATTCAGCAGAGCCCCAGTGAAGTGGGGCCACCACGGAAGGACCAGAGACCCTGGGGTGGAGGGAGGGTGGGGTCAGTGCACCTAGCGGGGGCTTCTCCTCCAGCAGCTCATGTGGGTGGGCGCCCAGGTGCAGGCCGGTCCTCCTGAGGGAGGGCACCCAGGTGCAGGCCGGTCCTCCTGGGGGAGGGCGCCCAGGTGCAGGCCGGTCCTCCTGCGGGAGGGCGCCCAGGTGCAGGCCAGTATCCCTGGTAAATCTCAGGACTAACCGCAGGACCGTGGCAGAGAAACAAGGACCCTGGGTGCTGAGAAGTTGCACAAGTCGCACTTCCTGCCCCGGCCCAGAAGTTGAGTGCCACAACCCTGCCAGAGCAGGACCACATCAGACTCTCACTTGAGGAAGAGCTGGTCCCCTGCAGTTCCTGCTGGGGAACGATGCTGCTTTGAGGGCCCAGTTTGGACTTCAGGCAGCCACTATTGGAGCTGGGGGAGCCTGAGCTTTGGCTAGGCCCCTGACCTCCCCAGGGAGCCTCTACCCTTATTCTTGGCAGAAAGCACACAGCTCTTGGGAGTGGGAGACAAAAGTTGTGTCCAAGCAAGAGCACCTCTCATCCGGCTGTCAACACAGTCTGCCAGTTCTCCCAAGCCATGAGAAGGGGTCCCGAGATGCCACACAGAGCAGCTGAGCTCAGGCGCCCCTAGCTGTCATAATGGGCTCCAGGGAAGAGGCATGCTCCACACTGTCCATGCACAGCGTCCTTGGAGAGAAAGGGTGTTGGGGCGGCTGCCTGCAAGGTGTGCAGGAACACTGAGCCACTGTAATGTTTCAACATTATAGTGAAATAGAGGGAATAGCCTGAGGCACAATAGGGAGGTGGTTAAATGATTTAAACCTACCCATACAATTAACTGTTATAGACATACATGGACATTTAAAAATACGTAGAAATGTATTTAATATCCTGGGAAAGTAATCAAAATATATTTTGAAATGAAACTTACTAGTTTGTTCAACAGATTTCCATTTTGGAGGGAGGTATATACATGTAGAAAACAAAATACAGTGGTAACAATTATTTTATGGCATGGATGTGGAAAGAAGGGAACGCTTCTCCCCTGCTGGTGGGAATGCAAGCTCATACGACCTTTTTAGAAGTTTGGGGCATACTCAAGGAACTAAAAGTAGACCTACCGTTCAATCCTGTAATTCCTCTACTAGGTATATACCCAGATGATAAAAAATAATTTTACAACAAAGACATTTGCACCTGAATGTTTTTTGCAGCCCAATTCATAATTGCCAAGACCTGGAAACAGCCCAAGTGCCCATCTGATCCATGAATGGATTAACAAATTGTGGTGTATGTACACCAAGAAATACTATGCAGCCATAAAAAAAAGATGGAGACTTCACATCTTTTATGTTTACCTGGATGGAGCTGGAACATATTCTTCTTAGTAAAGTATCTCAAGAATGGGAAAAAATTATCCAATGTACTCAATACTACTATGAAATCAATATATAATTACCTACACATTCATATGAATGGCAAAACATAACTATAGTCCAGAAGGTAGAAAGGAAGAGGAGAGGAGAGGGGAGGGGAGAGGGAAGGCAGGAGGAGGGAGGGTATTTGGGTGGACCTCATCCAATGTGCATGATGCAATGGTACATTTCAAAACTATTAAGAGAAAAGTGTAATTGTGATGGATGTGTTAATCATTTCAATATAAGCATTCCACATTGTATATCAAATGAGTACACTGAACCTCATAAATGCATCAATGTACACAGTTACAATTTAATAAAAACAAAAAATAAAATAAAAAAACCTTTCTACCCTCATAATATTTTTTTACTAATGAAATATGTACTCAGGTCAAAAGTTATACCATAAAAGGTGCTATATGAAGACAGGGACTAACTTTTGCAGGTATTTGTAAGGCTTACAGATTTCCTAGTACAATGTGTTTTCATGTAATAATGGTATAATATTAATAAAATAAGGATAATTATTTTCTTTACAAGATGATTTAAATTGAATCAGTGAACATAAATAATTATGCTACAATAAATGCCATTCCTATTTCAAAATTCTTACCTTTGCTCCCACCATTCACTTCATCGGTCACGTGAAAGGCATACTTCTTTCTACAGTGAATTATTTAAAGTATAAAACTAAAAATTCTAAAAGTTTTCTTTTGCCCTAGACTCACATTTTCTTGATTATATATATTTCTATGAATTTTTTTATTGTATGTTGCATTTTTATGGCCCTGTCTTCTTCTATTTGATATTAACTACATAAGAAAATAAATATTATTCATAATCTATATTCTCCAGAATACCCAGCAGGAATATTTGCACATAATAAATAATGAGTGTGTTAAATAAATTCATTTTGAAAAAAAAAAAACAATTTTAAATAATTGGGTTTCTGAGTGATTTCTGGCCCAAGCAGCCACATCCGTGGGTCTCTCTCCATTGCTGGTGGGTGGCAGATCCCAAGATCAACGCTGGACGAAGCTGTTTGACAACAAGAGGATCCCAGTAAGCAACTGTGCTGCAATCACAAAGAATCTAGTCTGTCCCTTCTCTCCATGTGGTCTCTGAGACAGGCATCACTTTGGCAGTTTCTACCTCACAAGTCCAGACGGCTCCTGGCCCAGAACTGCATGCAGAGAGAAAGCCGGGTGCTTCTTGGCACCCAAGCCACTCACATTCCGGGTTAACAGAACAAAACACCTGGGGTCTAATGTTCTTTCTGTGCTCAGCTTTCTGTGCTCAGAAGCTGCTGCTTCTCCAACTGTCTGTGAGAGTTCAGCCTATCAGAGTCAGAGGCCTAGGATTTAGAAGAAATTACCCTGGAGTTAGGGAAGAGAAGAACTTCATGGAGAAATCCCAGGAATATTAAGGAGTGCTAAAGATACCACCCAGAACATGACAAGTGTGTCTCTGACAAGGCAACTCTGGCTGCCACGTTAATTCTGCAAAATGTCGGTAACAAAGGAGAGAAAGGAAGGAGCCCATGGGGGTGGTGTGAGAGGTGGGCCTGGGACCCACGTCCACTGTTCGGAGTCACCCTAACATAGCAGCCCCTCCCAAATCTGACCTGACACCCCGTGGTCTGGGTGTGCCCCTTCCCCAGTCACTGCCTTCCCTGGAGGGATCTGTTGGTGCTGCGTTCCCACCTGCTGGGGCCTCTGACTCTGAGGCCTTCAGCCCTCATCAGCCCAGACTTGGCCTCTGTCAATGGTGTCTAAATTGGAAGAAGAAGAGTTGTCTTGGGCTACACATTAGATATACTAACAAAAGGTAATGAGCAACAAAACAGGTGCATGCATAATTTTCATGATATCTACCACCATAGGTAAGAAAAATAGTTCCCACATAGTAATCCTAATTGTGTAGCAGTCTATTTGAAGACCCTTTTAAAATCATTGATCAGGTCCCAAGTTTGCAATCACAAATACAGAAAATGTACATATCTAAGAAATAAAAGGCTTTTATGATATTTGTTATTATAGAAGTAAAAGAGAAGTGGGCAACATAAAACTTGTGGGATATTTGACATTGTATTTAAGAAACTCATACATCAATATCTGGTTCAGTGGCAGTAGCTGCTTTTCTCAGTGAGTTCTCAAGGTGCTCATCAGTTATTTTGGTTCTAATTTTACTCTTTATGTGCTTCATTTTGAAAACAGTTGCTTGGAAATGTAGGTACTGCCAAAAAACGACAACATGACTAAGGTGCGATTGTGAAAGGAGGGACCCTTGTCTCTGGGAAGACAGGAACTATAAAAGTCCAGTAAAGAGACATGATCAATTTTTTTTTACTTGAATGTCAGATTGCAACTTTATGTGTTTCGTTTGAAAATTGGTAGGTAATATACTTGTGTCAACTGAAAATGGAGTTGTGGCCAGGTGCAGTGGCTCAACACCTGTGATCCCAGCACTCTGGGAGGCTGAGCCAGCTGGATCGCTCGAGCTCAGGAGTTTGAGACCAGCCTGAGCAAGAGCAAGACCTCTTCTCCACTAAAAATAGAAAAATTGGCCAGGATCCGTGGTGGGTGCCTTCAGTCCTGGCCATCTTGGAGGCTGAGGCAGGGAGGATCACTGGGACCCAGGAGTTTGAGGTTGCTGTAAACTAGGGCAAGACCATGGCACTCTAACCCAGTCAACGTAGTGAGACCCTGTCAAAGGAAGGAACGGAAAGGAGAGGTGAGGAGAGACTCAAGCGAGGAGGTTCCCTTAACACTCAAGCAAGAGCGCTCACCTGACTGCTAAACAGCGCGAAAGGCCTGGAGCTGCAAGCACGGGTTGAGGTGCTTTTGATTACTGCTGCGTCGCCAAGTCACCACAAGCACATGTAAAGTCTGATGGTGTCGAGTAGACTGCGCCTGGAAGACAGCACACTGGAAGCTGCACACCACGAAAAACTGGAAGCCACGCGTGCGCAAACAGCCCGAGCATAAGCATGTTTATTTTATGTGACATTGCAACATGACGTTGTCATCTACAAAGTTCGCATTCGAAAACTGCATGCTCAAAAATCGAGTTCCACAAAATAATCACACACAAAAAAACAAACCCTCACAATCTTTTAAGTAGGTTTACAGTTTTGTGTTGATCCACATTCACAGCTGTCCTGGGCCACATGCAGCTCACAGACCCACAGGTTTGATGCCCCTTTTCTACACGATTTTATGTTTGTTTTCTCAAAAACCTTCAAGGACTGCCTCTGTGTTTCCTGCCTTCAGATGGCCCCAGTGACATTGATGGGCATGAAAATGCCGCCCACCTCTCCTGCAATCTCCCAATAGCACCTACTTAGGTTCTGCTGGCCTCTTGGTGTCCTGAGCTGCTGTAGCCCTGAGCTCAGAGGCCATTGAATTTAGCTCCTGGTCACGTGTGGTCTTCTTTTAGTTGGTGATCATCTTCTTTCCCTGTCCAGACTGTGGGCACACACAGGAAATCCCAAAGACATGTGTAGAGTGACCGGAGCGGAGATGGAGGTCAGAGAAGCCGGCTTCAAACATGCAGTCCTTTCCTTAAGAAAAGTAGGATTTGTTTGCCAGCCCCCAAAGAGGGATGATTAAAGTCATGTAAAAAGCAAATTTTGTATGTAACTGCTGAGAGAAAACACTCTGAACTAAAGGAGCTGAATTCCCAGCAGGGCTTTGAAAGGAAGCTGGAAGGTGGTGGAGGAACCAGGCAGCCACCCATGACCCCTCACTACTGCCTGTCCTCACACCTGGCCACTTGTTCCACAGTTCCTGCTCTTGACCACACTCCCAGCTCAGCAAACTGCCAGAGACTCTGAAATCCACGTCCCAGGCTATTCACATGGTTCTCAGGTCGGGGAAGCGAGCAAAGGGCAGCAGCCCAGGCCCCAGAGGGTACATGGGTATTGACTCAGCCCTCAGCCCTCAGCCCTGCAGACAGACGGTGGGCGCTCGACCCCTCACTGCCCACAGAGGGTCACCTCTCATGAGCCAGGCTCCCAACTCTGCCAGCTCAGGAGGCACCAGGTGACAGCCAGGAGGCCCTGGCCGGGGACACAGGGTAGAGTAAGATGGGAGTCCTAGGTTCTGTGGTGCTCCGGCCACTCCTCCCAGGTCCTTTCCGTGTGAATTAGGCTTTACCACCCCCTTTTCATCTCTTATGGAGATTTGAGAGGAGAACTCAGCCAGACTGCTCAGCTAGTGAGAGGCGGGTTCAGATCACACCCAGATGAGGCAACTGCAGGATTCTTCTTGCCAGTGACGACTCTTCGTCCTGGACCCTCACTTTGCTCCTGTCTCCCAGCCCTCCTGCAGCTACCAGCCTCCCACTGAAGGGACCATGGCAGATGGGAGCAGGAGCCCCAGGAGGCCTGGTGCTGCCATCTCTCAGAGGCTTGAGACCAGTGGCTTGAGGAAGGTTTGTTCATTTTTTAATAAACTAAATGTGAGGATTTCAAATCTTGACAGCAATGTGAAGTGATGAGAATCTCCTATTTATTGGAGGAGGCACAAAACAATATAAACACAATGAAAAAAGGTTTTGACTGTTTCTTATGAAAATAAATACACTCACCTGTCTTTTTGACTCAGCAATTACAAATGTGGATGAAAACACATGTGCATGTCTAAAAGACTTGGAGGCGAGTGTTCTTAGTACCTGCATTCAGAGCAGTCCCAAAGGGGAACTCTAGGAGAAGGGTGGACAGCTGGACACCCACACTGTGGGCACTGCCCACGCTGGACCGCCACAGCCGCCAACCACAAAAAGCCTGTACTAAAGACCACAGTGCTAAGTTTGCATCCATGAGACACTCCATGAAGTCAAGCCAATCTGTGGTGGAAAAGACCAGAGGGGGTGGGCTGGGTGATGGGGTTGACCTGCAGCCTCACTTATCTACCCGCCCGGGTCAGCCTTGGAGCATGTGAAAGAGGGCGGCCTGTGACCTATTGTGGCCTTTGCTGCATTTTCCAGGTGGGCAAAGGTCCTGGGCTGAGGCTCTGGAGGTATTCTGTCCTCACCTCCTTGCTCCCACCCAGGGGAGGTGGGTGGGGCCCAGTCTCTCAGAAATCTGTGCTCTGAGCTCCTTCCTCTGCTGCCTGAAGATCATGCTGCCTGATCGACCAGTTTGGCACCAGCAATGACATGCCCCAAGGCCCCGTCCCAAGAAGGCTGCACCACCCCACCTCCGTACCACCCCACCACCCCACTGGTCTCAGCTTGAGGTGGGTGCTTTCATCAACGGAAGGTGGGAACAAGGATACCCCTGGCCACATCTCAGAGTGTCCTCATGCCAGCGTGCAGTTCTCACTGGTCTTCTCTGTGACAGCAACCACAACAACCCGGCACGTGGGTGGGCAGGCCACAGTGGGTCCCCGACAGCAGGAGTGGGGCCAGAAACGAGCCTTGTGTCACTGGCCACTGAGGTGGGGCCACTGGTTAGGGCAGCACAGCCAAGCTGCCCAGGAGGACCCAGCCCTCCCAGCCAACGTGGGTCACCAGGGAGCATGACCCCACTGCTATGAGGACAATGTGTGTTCGTGGGTAGGTCCCCAACACAGTGGAAAGTAGAAATTGACCAATGGCAAAAGGCCCAAAATGAATTTGCCAGCATTTGTGTTATCTGATTGATTTATCTTCTGTAGTGGTAAGAAAGCTCTCCAAGTCCCCAGTGCCAGGCCAGGGCACTGTGTGTGTGGAAAGACCCCAGGGGTCTTTCCCACACATTCCACCGACCACGTGACAGACTTTCTGCTGTAATTTCTGTCCTGTTGCTTTAAAAATTGCTTTTGGCCTTGTCTGATACTTTATACACGTGTTTTGCTATCCATTTTCCCCTTAAATTAGTCTTCTTTCTTGCTACTTACTAATTCACTAAAAATGTGATTTATTCTAACATCTGCTACCTAGGTAAAAACTGGGTGGGGTTAGAATTATTCCTTTAAAACCACATAGAAATAACTTGCACTCCCACCAGTAGTGCAGAAGTGTTCCCCTTTCTCCACATCCACGCCAACATCTGTAGTTGTGGGATTTTGTTATGTGAGCCAGTCTTACGGGAGTTACACTAGTTATCAAGTGGTTTTGATTTGCATTTCTCTGATGATTAAAGATGATGAGCATTTTTTAATGTGTCTGTAGGCCATGCGCCTGTCTTCTTCAGAGAAGCTTCTGTTCGTGTCTCTTGCCCACAATGAAATGGGATTACTTGTTCTTTTCTTATTGATAAGTTTGAGTTCTCTGTGGATTCTGGTTATCAACCCTTTGTCAGAAGCATAACCTGCAAATATCCTCTCCCATTCTGAGGGGTGTCTTTATAGTTTCGTGTCTTAAGTTTAAATCTTTCATCCAGTGAGAGTCAATTTTTGTTAATGGTGAAAGATGTGGGTCCAGTTTCAGTCTTTCTTCTACAAGTCACCAGCCAATTCTCCCAGCACCATTTGTCAAATACTACCCTTTGGAGACCAATACACCACTATGTAAAAATTCCGGCCAGATTTTCTTCAGTGCTAACAGAGATCATGGATTCTCTGCTGAAGCCCTGGGTGAGGGAACTGCTTCACACTTGGGGAACATCAGCATGTGACACATTGCTTGGAAAAATGCCTGACTTGAGATGCCGAGGCTGGGTGGCCACACTCCATAGGGCCTTTTAGAGCATTTCAGGGGTCCTCAAACTACGGCCCGTGGGCCATATGAGGCTGTGTGATTGTATTTGTTCCCATTTTGTTTTTTTACTTCAAAATAGGATATGTGCAGTGTGCGTAGGAATTTGTTCATAGTTTTTTTTTTTTAAACTATAGTCCGGCCCTCCAACGGTCTGAGGGACAGTGAACTGGCCCCCTGTTTAAAAAGTTCGAGGACCCCTGAACGTCTGTTGGGCATTTCTATCTCCCTCCCTCCACCGCCAGGAGTAGGCCTTGAGGCTCAAGCGTCCCAGAACACACTCTGCTGTGTGCTGTGCTCCTGCAGCTCATAAAACCTGAAAACTCATTCTGGCTCTTCCTTCCCACTAGGGATAGCTCCAAATGTATAGGTCACGCTGGTGAGACTCCACGTCCTTGAAACACGAGGCCGTCACGGCCAGCACATCCCCCTGCACGGGCAACACCTCTGGCCTTCCCAGCCACAGCCTCTCTCTCCAGACCTCCTACTCTCACTGTCCAAGTCCCTGAGATACTTTAGATTTTTTGTTGTTATTGTGGATGCATCTCATTCTTATTACACTTGCTAATTGGTTACTGAGATAAATAGTCTGTGATTTTTGAAAGTTTATCTTCAATCTGGAAAACTTGCTGAGCTCTCTCTAATTCATTTGTCTGTTGTGTCTGATGTTATTTTTGTTTAAATTACTGCATTTCATGCAAATTACAGTGTCTGTTGCTTTACTTTGAGCTCCTAAGTCTCTTTTTCTTCCTCATAGTAAGAAAGGATGTTTAGTAATATTAAATAGGGTCATAATGGACATCCTAGTATTGTTTCCCATCTCAAAAGAATGTTTTCCTTATCAATACCAAGGCACGGTTTGCAGTGAATTCAAGTACATAATTTACACACTTAAAGAAACCCTCTAGCCCTAGATTTTTAAGTTTTTATTGCAAATAAATATTGAACATTTTAAATTGATGTTGAACAATGTTGCACATTAGTAAATTTTTTTCCGCACTGATCAAGATAATGATATGATTTTTCTCTATCCATCAATACTGTACGAAAAATGTTCTGATGTTAAACTGTCCTCACATTCCTGGGATAAGCCCTACTTGATTGTAACTTATTGCTTTTTTAATACAATGTGGGATTTAGTTGGATAATATTTTATTTAGGGTTTTTTGCATCTATATTCATAAGCAAAATGAACCTATAATTTTATTTTCATGTTTTGTCTTTATCTGGTTCTGATATCAAAATTATCCTATATTTGTAAACTAAGCTGGGCACATGTTCAGTTTCTCTATTTTAAAGAACAACTTGGTTAAGTTAGATTTAACTCTGAGTCTGGGGTTTGAGAGAAGAGAGAGATTAGATTCTATTTTCATTTCTTTAATACTTATCAACACAATCACATTTCCTATTTTTTGTAACCGTTTGGGATTTGGGATTTTTTTCCAGAAATGCATCTATTTTGCCTATACTTCAAATTTGTTAGGGTGCAATTGTTAATAACGTTCTTTCACTAATTTTTTTATTTCTATTATAACAGAAGTTATTTTGCGTTCTCATTTTTGTGTTTATATTTTTATATTGTTTATTTGCATTTTTCTTCATCACAGAGATCTTCATAGAGAGATCTATTCATACAGAGATCTTTGAAAAGAAACAGGCTTTGGTTTTGAGAGTTTGTGTGTGTGTTTGTTTTTTTGCTGCATTCTCTGTATCTCTCTTTTTTAATCATCCAGTCCCAAATGTTATCACTGATATATCTTTATATTTATTTCTGCTTTCTTTCTTGTTCTTTGTTTGCCTTACAATATTTTTCTAAGTTCTTGAATTGAACATTTAGCTTTAGAATTCTCTGCCGTTTCTATTTCTAGACAAATGTATTTAAGCAAAACATTTCCACACATTTCACATGTGTGAGGGTGTGCACACCCTCACACGTGTACACCCCTCACACATACACGCATCTCCCACATACACATCCCTCACACATATACACCCTCACATATGTACACCCTCACACATACACACCCTTGCACATGTACACCCCTCACACATACACACATCTCCAACACACACACCCCTCACACATACACACCCCTCACGCATACACACCCTCACACATACACACCCTCACGCATACACACCCTCACACATGTACACCCCTTACACATACACGCATCTCCCACATAAACACCCCTCACACATATACACCCTCACATATGTACACCCTCACACATACACACCCTCGCACACATATACCCCTCACACATACATACATCTCCAACACACACACCCCTCACACATACGCACCCTCACACATACACACCCTCACACATGTACACCCCTCACACATACACGCATCTCCCACATACACACCCCACACATATGCACCCCTCACACATACACACATCTCCCACATACATACCTGTCATACATGCACACACCTCACACATACACACCCTCACACATGTACACCCCTCACACATACATACCCTCACACATACACACTCTTACACATACACGCATCTCCCACATACACACCCTTCACACATACACACCCTCACACATACACACATCTCCCACATACAGACCCCTCATACATACACACCCCTCACATATGTACACCCTTCACACATACACACATTTCCCACATACACACCCCTCACACATGTGCATCCCTTACACATACACACCCTCACACATGTACACCTCTCACACATACACACCCTCACACATACACACATCTCACACATACACACCCCTCACACATACACACCCTCACACATAAACACCCTCACACATACACACCCCTCACACATGTACACCTCTCACACATACACACCCTCACACATATATACATCTCCCACATACACACCCCTCACACATACACACCCTTACACATACACACATCTCCCACATACACACCCCTCACACATACACACCCTTACACATACACACCCTCACACATACACACATCTCCCACATACACACCCCTCACACATACACACCCTTACACATACCCTCACACATACACACCCCTCACACATGTACACCCCTTCCACATACACACCCTCACACATGTACACCTCTCACACGTACACACCCTCACACATACGCATCCCTCACATGTGCACACTCCTCACACACACTGTCACACAAGTACACCCTCACACATACACACCCTTTCACACACACATACTCACACACTCACACACACATACCTCACATTCATTCACACATTCACACATACAAACCCCTCACACACAGACAACACCCCTCACATACACATGCTCCCACATGGACACATACACATACACACCCCTCACACAGAGACATACTCACACTCACATATACCTCACACTTTCATTCACACACTCACACCCTTCCACACACACTCACATTCAAATACACTCACATATGTGCACACGTACACACACCTCATATCACACACATTCACTTATACACTCTCACATACACACTCACACTCTCATTCATGCTCTTGCACACACACTCTCACCTTCACACCCTTGAACACACTCATACACACTGACACATACATAGTCTGACACATATACTCTCATGCACTCTCTGTATACTCTTGCACACACATTCCCACACTCACACCCTTACACCAACACTTACACTCACACTGACCCTTCCTGGGTCTCTCGCTTTCAGGCCCTTCCCCTGGTGTCATGTTAGCCCAATGCCTCAGTCACTGATAAGTTACTGGATGTTGCTCTTACAAAGCTATTTTGTTGACGACATTATCATTATTTCTCTTGGTGCTTTTAAAAATATGCTGCACATATTTTAAAGAGAGAGAAACCCAGCAGATGTCCTGCAATCCCCCCAATCCAAGGACCTTGTCCCTTCACTTCCACACTTTCTGCCCGAGTGAGATGCTGCCAGCTGCCTTTGAGGGCCGAGCCTGCATCAGACCAGGGTGGGTGGTCGGGACTGAGTGGCCACTTGCTTTTATTCTTCTAATACTGTTTTTCCTTTTCTGTCTTAATTGTTTTGATTTTTTCTTGAGCAAAAAGGGGAAGTAGGGCTTATTCACAGATACATATGTTACTGTGCATTTTGAGCAATTGATACTACTCTTAAAAAGTAAACCACAGTCTGAAAAAATGTGAGGTGTCAACAACAGCTTTTTCTTGGAATTTAGAACAGATTCAACATCCAACCACCAACACCCACTACCACGGCCCTCAGGGTCCAGTAGGCGATGGGTTGGATGGAGCGGAAGGGGCCACCAAGGAAGGCCCTGAACCTGGAGCCCTCCTGTATCTGAGGCTGCCCAGTCAATGGCCCCTTGGGCTTAACTTCACTGCCTCTGAAACATGTTGCAGACATGTGAGGATCACAGCAGGGACATTATCACATGCACAGCACTGTAAACACCAGCAGCAAAAACTGGAAAAGGTGGAGTGGGAGAGAAGACAGAGATAAAGAGAGACAGAGACAGAGAGAGACATAGAGACAGAAGGACAGAAACAGAGAGACACAGAAACAGAGAGAGACAGAGGCACAGAAGACAGAGAGAGACACAGAGACAGAGACAGAGAGACAGAGACAGAGACAGAGACAGAGAGAGGACTTGCAGCTCACTCTCTATACTGACCCTACAGGCCTCACTTTTTCAGGAAAAGTGGAATTTTAAGGTCATTTTTATTTGAATGAGCCAAACTTGAGCACTGATTACTGCTGGCCAAGCTAGAGTGCTGTGACCAGCAATCACATGGAGCATTTCTGTGGCCCATTCTGACTCTCCCCAAGCGGCACTGGGGTGCATCCTCAGATGCACTCCTCCTCCCTCACTCCTCAAGATGGGGGACTGGAGACTTGGGCAATTTGCCCAAGGCAGAGCTCAATACCATTTAACATTGAGACTAGAACTCAGTAAGTATTCAAAATATATAAAAACACAAACAGTCCTTGATGTGTTTGTCCAAAGAGTAAGAGGCTAGGGCTGTGTCTATTTCCATCAGTATGTTAGAAATTGCACTCAACCCGCCCCAGAGAGGAAAAACTAGGGAAGCCAGGTTCACCTGAATGCTGCAGGCCACTTTGTGGATTTTGTCCTCCGGAGTTGCTTGGCCCCACTGGAGATGAACCCTGCAGGTTTAAAGGTGGAGCCAAGTGGGCAGAGCTGCCCAGCCTGGGCGTGTTTTAGGATGGAATGTTCTCTGCCTCCTCCGCCCACATTCCTGTGACAACACAGATTACTAGCCAGGAGCAGTTTCCAGGGAAAGGTGGCACCGGGTATGCCGGGCCAGGCAGCAAGCTCCCGGTGGGAGGAGGCGCCAGGCAGGCAAGATGAAGGTCGTGCCTGAGGCTGCGACAGGCCCTGGCCAGCAAACAGCCAGCACATACGGCCTGTGGACTCCACACACTGCTTTCCTCAGAACAGCCCAAATCCTTAATGCAAAGAGGCCTCTCAGTCCCCAGGCCACTGCTAATTAGAGGGTGTGAGGTTTAACTACTCCCTGGCAGCAAACAGTGTCTGCATCTCACCGTCTCACGGGCAGCGCCTGCGTCCCCCGTCTCACGGGCAGTGCCTGCGTTCCCCATCTCATGGGTAGCGCCTGCGTCCCCCGTCTCACGGGCAGTGCCTGCGTCCCCCTTCTCATGGGCCCCATCTCATGGGCAGCGTCTGTGTCCCCCGTCTTATGGGCAGCGCCTGTGTCCCCCCGTCTCATGAGCAGCGCCTGTATTCCCCATCTTATGGGCAGCGCCTGTGTTCCCCATCTCATGGGCAGCGCCTGTGTCCCCCGTCTCATGGGCAGCGCCTGTGCCCTCCATCTCATGGGCAGCGCCTGCGTCCCACTGGCAGTGTCTGAGTCTCACTGGCTCACCTGCATCTCACCTGGCAGCAGGGGAGAGATGGCCCCAGCCCTTAGCATGCACAAGCGAAGGAGAGGGACAACTGCCTTGTCACCTGAGCTACAGACACGCCAATGCCAGGGCAGCTCCTGCTCCCCTCGTCTTCGGACAATGCCTCCTGCCCCACAGGAGGACTCGGCTACTGGCACAGATAAGGGGGCTCAGGGCGATGATTCAGCACCCATGGGTGGCCTGGAGAGGGAACTCTGAGGCTGGTGACCATGCTGAAAGCTGCGTGTGGAGTGCAGCTCAGGCTCCATCAGCTCTGGTGGTCATCTGGACTAGTGCTGGCCAAGGCCACTTGTACAACGCTCCCATTACAGGAAATGCAATTTTGTAATAATGTTTTCATCTCAAGCAAAATGTGGTCCTGTCTGGGCTTTGCATTCCCACTACCTGCGGGGCTGTGCAGGGAGGCCACAGGGAGCACAGGCTGCTCTGCTGCTGCCAATGGTGTCTGGAAATCTCATCAGGGGCCACAGGGATTGCAGAGCTTTGTTGTTGTTGCTGTTGTATTAGAAAAAAATGCACTTTCATTTTTTCCAAACAGAATAGAAATGTAAACTAGGCCTCTGCCAACCAGGTGCCCCTTGGCGGAACCCTCACCTCTTGGGGCCTCAGTGGGGGCCAAATTCAGTTTCAGGCATCAACCTGCACTCAGTGTCACTGGTGGATAAAAGCCCCATGGCAACAGGAGCCCTCTGAAGGCAGGAGGAGCTGAGACCTGCCAGTGAGAGGCCACCAGTGGCCAACACAGGTCCTGAGTACCTGTGTCCCCTGCAGGTTAGCCTCACAGGGATCTGCAGCCTGGACTGGCTGGACAGGAAAACTGCCATGTGCAAGCAGGTGTTGCAGGAGATGTATGTGTGGAGGCCGACACTCGTGACACGTAGACGCACAATTCCGCCTCACTTTATTCAGTACAGCGGCAGGCTGGGTGCCTGGCCACCTGCCTGAGGATAGATCACCGCACAATCTGTGTGTGTCCCAGAGTCGAGGCCTGCTTAGGCACAGAGACGGTGTGGTAGCCTCGGACCCTGGAGTTGGCCCAAGGACTGGAGCCCTGTCCCCCTGGGCCTTGGACTCGGCTGTGTGGTCCTGCCATAGCCCCCAGTTGAGGAGCCACATCCAGTGTGACTTGGCCGACTTCTGCCACTCACAGGCCCCAGGCCATCCTCTCCCTTGGACCCTATGTCCCCAGCCCCTTTGTGCCCAAGCACCCACGTCCCCACCTTCCCCATCCCCAGGCCCCCAATCTTCAAACCCTTTTGTCTTCAGAGACAAACTCAAACTGTTTGAGTCACCAGGGGAGCCCCACTCCTCCTCCTCCTCTCTCACGTCTCCCTGCCTCTGGGCACTCAACCTCCACCCCCAAGTCGGGGTACTTGCTACCTCTGCCTGGCTGAGCCCACTTGTCCTTTCCAAGTCTACACCAGAGGCCTCACGCCTGGCTGACAAAAGCCCTTGTGGCTCCTCTGACCACAGCCCACACCCCTGTGCCATCAGGGTCTGCACTTTCTCCCTGTGGCACATTCCTGCTGGAGGCCCCTCTAGTCCTTCCTAACATGTGATGTGTGCCCACAACAGTCCTTCCATGGCCTCCATTACCGAATCGTGGGGGGTGGCTGAGCCCACAGGTGTGAGAGGGCAGCTCTTGCTTAGGTGCAGGCTGCTACCAGGGACTGGGTATGGCCAAGGCCCTGTGCCACCCACATGGGCCCAGCTGTCTCAGGTCTGCCGGCCCCATGACCACTCCCCAAGTGGCAGGTGCCAGAGGTCGTCTGAGGTCCTTCTAGGGCCAGTGTCCCTGGGGCTGGAGCGTGAGGGCGTGGCCTAGCACTGGCTGGCAGCCTCGCCTCAGCTCTCAGAGTTGGCATCCCAGTTCCACCTCTGTGGCCTGGTGACCATGAGCAAGTGACTGGCACTCTGAGCCCAGCATTCTCAGTGGACGCAGGGGTAGTCTGTGTGACACCCACAGCTACAACCAAAGTCACACGCTAGGCCAACACTGTGTTCCTTCCCGGTGCTGGGACCCTGCCCAGCTCATAAGTCCTAAGGCCTCAGGGCTGTTGCAGCCTGGAGCCTTCCAACCAGCAGGGTGTTGGGACTTCTTGGCTAGGCAGAAACAGGAAACAGAGGGGAAAATCTTCTGTTTTGTAAACACAAGGCTTGGTTTTCCAGGAGGATGAATTCAAACCAAAGAGCCTGCGCAGCCCTGCCAGGACCTTCCTGAGCACCACCCCTCATCCACAGAGATCTGGACAGCAGCTACCCAGCCTCAGAGAAGAGCTCAGACCGAATTTCCAAGGCAACATTAATACGACATGAGACTTGGGCTACAGAACTATGAGCTCAACCACAACCTGCTTCCCAAGATCCCACTTCATGGCTTCCAGGTCCAAGGAGGACAAAGATTCCAGGTCCTCAGTGCCTTTGTGAGACAATCTGCAACTGCCGAGTGCCACGGGTGTGTGGGGGGGGCCCCCTGGGCACGCAGGCTCATGTCTCAGTGTTGGCAACTGAAACAGGACCTTTCTGCACTCAAGCATAGAAGTGAGTTGCTCACCTGTCAGATGCTCCAGTACCCTCAGTGGCTCCATGTGAGTGGGTGCATTTGTCATTTGCTGCCAGTCAGCTCCCTTCATGTGAAAATCACAGAATGAAGGTGTGTCTAGGGAAACTCGGGGACCCACAGAAGCTGGAAGTCAGCAGGCGCTGTCATGCTCCCACCTAAGACTCAGCCAGAAGTGCTGGTGACCAGAGCATCAGCAAGCTAGGGTGGGCAGGCCAGTAGTGAGGGCAAGTGCCTCCCTCCCCATCCCCAGCCCACCACCCCTCAGAACATGGGCGCACTCCCTTCCACAGCCCAAGGCAGCATGCTGAGCGCCAGAAGCTGGGAGCCCTGAGAACCGAGTCCCACAGGCCATTCCCTTGGCTTGACCACACCTGTGCCCCTTGAGCCAGCCCCACGTGGGACTCAGGCATCTGCAGGTGAAGGATGATGGTGTTGTCAGAGAGCAACAGAACAGGCCTTCCTGTGCTCTCGGCCCTGTATTTCAACATGAGGATGACTTGAGTGACCTTGACCATGACCATCAGAGGCAGGGTCTCCACAAGCAAGCCCTGCCCAACACCCCAGGGGCCACTGACCTGTTACAGGGACCGTCGTGGAAATGGAGGGGAGGGGCGATGCTGGACTCTGGCTTCTCTCATCAGCATAGCACCGCATTTCCCTGCACCACTTCTCCCTCCTGCCACAATGTTGTTCCTGGCATGCATGTGCCAGGCTGCTCATCCACTTCCCAGCTGAAGGATGTTTGAGTTGTTTCTAATTTTTGCCAAACTGGAAAAATGGTTTATGAATACAACTGCGGTGAGTGTTTGTGTGCAGAATTTTGGGCAAACCTAAGTTCTAATTTCTCTCTGGAGCGGCCGTGATGAGCACTGCACTCACGTGTCCTTGTGAGATCTCCGTGTTGCCAATGTTTTACTTTAGCTGTGCGACGGGTGCAGGGGCTCCCAGCCTGGCTTTGATTTGCTTTTCCCTTAGGGGTCCTCCTTTCGGACACGTGTGTGCTATCCTTACATCCTCTCTTGTTCAAGTATTTTGCCCAATTTTTAACTGAGTTGTTTATCTTCTTACTATTGAGTTTTAAGGGTTCTTTATATCTTGAATTCAAGCCCTTTGTTGGATATGTGCTTTTCAGACATTTTCTTCCAGTCTGTAACTTCCTCTTCATTCTCTCAACACTGTCCTTCACAGGACAAGTTTTCTATTTTAATGAAGTCTAATTTATCAATTTTTAATGAATTACACTGTCAATGTGTTCAACTCTTTGACTAACCCCAAATTAATAAAGATTTTCTCCTCTGTTTTCTTCGAAAAGTTTTACAGTTTGCCTTTTACATTTAGATCTATGATATACTTTTTGCTAACTTTTTTCATAAAATTAAATGTTGAGGTCAATCTTTATTATTTTTGAAAATAGATGATCAATTGTTTTAAGAGCATTTGTTAAAATTCTTTCTCCACCAAATTGCCTTTGAACGTCTGTCAAAAATCACTTGGCTGCAGCGAGCAGGTCTATTTCTGGGCCGTCTCTTTTGTGCCTACGTGTCTGTCTTTGCCAATACCATACGGTCTTAGAGGGGGTTATATGATTCCTCCACTTCATTCCTTTTCAAAATTCTAGTTTTTTGTTGTTCCATATAAATTTTAGAATCAGCTTCTCTACATATACAAAAAGTCTGGCTAGGATTTTGATTAGAATTGCATGAAATATGTAGGTTAATTTGGGGAGAACGGAAGTATTCCTCATGTTGAATTTTCCAGTTGGTCGACACACTGTCTTGTCATTCATTCAGGATGTCTGATTGTTTTTATCAGCATCTGGTGGTTTTCAGTATGTGTACTCTGAAAATACTTAAATTTATAACTGAGTATTTCATTTTATGCTGCTATTAGGGACATTTTTGTTTTGATTTCAATGTCAATTGTTTGTTGCTATTATGTAGAATTAGGACTGATTTTTGTTATGTTGATTTTGTACCCTACAAACTTGCTAAACTCTCAGAGTTCTTGTGGATTTGGTAGAATTTTATATGTAAAGGATCGTGTTACCCAGGAAAGGGGCCTCTTATTTCTTCCTTTTTTCTTTTTTTTTTGTAGAGACAGAGTCTCACTTTACTGTCCTCAGTGGAGTGCCATGACGTCACAGGACTCACAGCAACCTCCAGCTCTTGGGCTTCCGCGATTCTCCTGCCTCAGCCTCCCGAGCAGCTGGGACTACAGGCACCCGCCACAATGCCCGGCTATTTTTTGGTTGCAGTTCGGTGGGGGCTGGGCTTGAACCCGTCACCCTCGATATATGGGGCCGGCGCCCTACTCACTGAGCCACAGGCGCCACCCTATTTCTTCCTTTTTAATCTGCATGCCTTTCACTGCCCTGGCCAGAGCTGCCAGCACCAAGTCGACTAGAAGTAAGAGTCAATCGATCGATACCTAGGCCTTGTCCCCAGTCGTTGGGGATATACTATCTTTCACCAGCATGTGTGAAGTTAGATATGGGGTTTCAATGTTCTGTTATAGATGTTCCTTTTCAGGGCATGGAAGTTCTTTACCATTCCTGGTTTACTGAGTTTTTGTCATGAATAAATATTACATGTAATATTATATTACAATAATACAATGTAGTTTTTCAGCTTTCAACTGTTAATGTTATGGCTTATATCAATAGATTTTCAACTATTGAACGAGTCTTGAATTTTGGCAAAAAATTCCAAGAAATTCTACTAGGTGTATTTGGGGATGGGGATGGATTTAATTTACTAATATTTTGTGGAGGATTTTTGAATATAGTATAACCTTCATAGCCGACCACCTCCCTACACTGGCCACTTCCTTAAGGTGACCGAATTTTCACAAACTAGACATGCACCAATTTAGGTTTCAGTACAGTAGGCTCAGTTCCTCATGTTGACCAGTTTGTTAATAATCCCTTAGGTAGTCAACTTACAAAGGTTCTGTTGTATTTGTAAGAGACATTCATATATAGTTTTCTTTTCTTATACTGTCTTGACTGACTTTTGTTGTCAGCGAAATGTTAGCATTATGAAAGAAGCTGGGAATTGTTCCTTTTATTTTTCTGGAAAAGTGTATGCGTAATTCATGTCATTTTCTCTTTAAAATTTTTGGTGGAATTTGCCAGTGAAATCATCTGTGTCTGGAGTTCATAGCATTTCTTTTTTTATCCCCTTAATGTCTGTAAGTTCTGTAGTGATGACCCCTTTTCTGTTCTTGATATTAATGTTTAGAACGTCTCTCTTTTTTTCTCTCTTTCATCCTTTGTCAGTATTGCAAGAGCTTTTGATCAGTTATTTCAAGTGATTGGCTTTTGTGTTTCATGAATTTTTTTCTACATTGTTTTCATTTCCAATTTCATTTCTGCTCTTATATTAATCCTTTGGTTATTTTCCTGTTCTTTTTCTAAATTGTTACACTTGTAACCTATATTATTGTTCTGAGTCCTATTTTAATTTTTCAATATATGAGGTCTGACAAATTCATGAACTTACCACTGTGCACTTGTGTTGGCAACTCTGTAAAAACAACTTGGTAAGGTTTCATAACCTCAGGATATCAGCGTCTCACAGCTGTGTTCACATCAACGTGGGGCAGAGTCTTGCTGACTGGTGTTCATTATTGTTCTTACATGTTTTTTGTGCTGTCATGAGAACATCACCGCTAGAGGTAGAATATGGAAAAAAGATTAAATTTCTTGTTAAACTTGGTAATAGTGGAAGTAAAATCAGGAACACATTAGTCTAAATTTATGGAGATAATGGCATGATGAAAATGGCAGTGTACAAATGGATTAAATGTTTTTTCTGAGGAGGAAGTGTCACTGATAGTGGTCAGAGTGGCTGATAATGACTAGAACTGATGAAACATCGCAAAAATTTGTCAAATTATTCATCAAAATCATCAGCTGACTGGTAGAAGCATAGCAGACCAAGAGAACATTGCTGGAAAAACAGTTTGCAAAATCTTAACCAAAAATCTTGGCCAACGACTTAAGGCTCTTGCACCACGACAATACACCAGCTCACACAGCACTGTCTACTAGGGAGTTTCTAGCCAGTAAATAAATGACTGTCTTGAAACACCCTCCCTACTCACCTGATCTCAACCCCAGTGACTTTTTTCTTTACTTAAAGATAAAGGAAATATTGAAAAGACATTTTGATGACATTCAAGACATCAAGGGTAATATGACAACATTCCAAATTGCTTTAAAGGGTGGACTAGGCGCTGGTATAGCTTCCCAAAGCAAGTACTTGGAAGGTGACTGCTGTGACATTCAGTAGCGTAAGTCATGAACTTAATTTTCTCTGGGGCATTTAATACTGTCCTTTTCACTTTAAGCATTGCTTTAGATGGAACCCACAAATTTTGAAACATTGTATTTTCATTTTCATACACTTTTCTAATATTTTCTAATTTCTCTAGAGACTTCCTCCTTTACCCAAGGATTGTTTGGAAGTGTTTTGTTTGATTTTTTAAGTGTTTGGGATTTTTCCTGTATCTCTCTTTTATTGACACACAGTCATGTCAGAGAACATGCTTTGTAGGATTTCAATTCTTTCCAACATCATGAGACATGATTTCAGTTCAGGATATGGTCTATCTTGATTACCATTTCAGATGCAATTAAACATAATACATATTCCTTGTTCAGTGGAATGCTCTAGAAATGCCACGTCTAGTGTCTAAAACAACATCTAGTGGTTGACGCTGTTTCTCAGTACTTCTGTGCTCTTTCAGGCTTCCTGTCTACTAGTTCTATCAATTAAAGAAGGAAAGTACTGAAGTCTCCAACTATAATTGTGGACCTGTGTATTTCTCTTTTCAGTCTTCATGTCTTTTGAAAGTCTATAGTTATGTGCATACACAGCTGGGACTATTATGTTTTCATGGTTAATTGACCTTTTATTATTATGCAATGTTCTTCTTTATCCCTGGAAAATTTCTTTGCTATGAAGTCTATTTTGTCTGATATTAATAAAGCCATTATTCTACCACTAACTTTCTGTTAATTAAAGATTATAGTGTGCATTTTCCTGTTCGTCTACTTTTAACCTAATTATATCACTATATTTGAGGGGCATTTCTTTAGACAACATATAGTTGGGTCATGCGTTTTACTCTTTCTAATATTCTCTGTACTTTAATTAATGTGTTTCTATCATTAGCATTTAATTGGAATTTCTGAATGTAAATCTATCAGTTGATTATTTGTTTTCTGTCTGTTCCCTGTTTTTCATTCTTCTACTTCTTCTCTCCTACCTTCTTGTGGGTTATTTGAACATTTTTTATAATTTCATTTTATGTATCTATTGAGTTTTTATCATATCTCTTTGATTGTTGTTATTAGTGCTTGCTCTGGAGATTACAATCTACATACCAAACTTTTCACATTTGATTCAGAATCAACATTTTGTCACATCAAGGGGAATGTACTGGTCTTGCCATTGCATAGATTCTTTACGTTGAATTACACTTACACGTGGTGCACAGAAAATCCCATGAGATAATGTTATAATTTTTGTTTTTATAAAGCATAATGTAAAGAACTCCAGAGAAGATGAGGCATCTGTCATATTTATTCATATATTTACCATTTATGCTGCTTTTTCTTGATAATTATGGTTTCAGTTTCCCTCTGGCACCATTTCTTTTCTGCCTGAAGTATTTCTTTCAGCAATTCTTTTAAAGGAGTTCTGGTGGCAAACATCCTCTTAGTTTTTTTTCTTCTGAAAATACCTGATTTTGCTTCACTCCTAACTGGTTTTTTGAGTATAGAATTCTGTGATAATTCTTTCCTTTGAGCACTTGAGAAAACATGATGTTGCTTCCTTCTGGCTCCCATAGTGTCCTGCTGTTATCCTAATTGTTTCTCCACCATAGTTATGATGTTGTTTTTCTCTAGACGCCTTTGGGATTTTTTTCTTTGTCTTCATCTTTCAGAAATTTAATTATAATGTTATGGATTTTTTTTGCATGGATTTTTTTTTGTTTGTTTGTTTGTTTATCCTGTGTGAGATCCACTTGTCTTCTTGAATGTATAGATTTATGTCTCTTTCCAATTGGGGTAGTTTCATACACTACTTCTGTGGCAGGCAGGATTCTAATGTAGCCCCCCAACTCCCTTCTCCCTGGTGTACACACACCTTCTCACAGTTACTCAGAATTATCTGTAGTGCTGCTGTGAAGAGATTTGGGGATATAATTAATACCCAATCAATTGACTTAAGGAAAGGAAGATCTTTGTGGGTGAGGCTGCTGTGATCAAGGAGCCCAAGCAGAGGAACTGTGTTCCCCCAGACAGCTCTGGAAGCTCGTCTCCCCACCTGGCACAAAAATGATGGGAGAGGAGCTCGAAGAGCTGGTTCTTCCACTAACCCGAGGCCCCGCACACAGACCGCAAGGAGGGATTTCAGACCCACAGCTGCTGGGGACTGAATTCTGCCGCTACCACGTGTGCCTGGAGAATGACCCTGAGCCTCAGGTGAAGGCACAGCTGGCCCACTCTCAGCCAAAGGGCCCAAGCACAGACCCTAGCTAAGCCAAATCCAGTCTCTGGCCATAGCACACACAGACAGTAAGCACTGCCATTTTAAGCTTCTAAGTCTGCGATAGTTAGCTCAGCTGCAATAGGAAATACTTCTCCAGATGTTTTCCTTTCACCTCACTCTTTCTCCTCTCCCGACTGGGCTCCCGCAAAACACACACAGCAGAGCTTCAGTGGCCCCTGAGCCAGGGGCTCTGGCACTTTCCTACATCCTCTCTTGGTTGTGCAGACTGGACACCCCGGTCTGCCCCATGTTTGCTCATTCTCCCTCCTTCTGCCACTGACTCCAGCCCCTGAGGTTGGTTTAATTTCAGTTGATGCAGTCTTCAGCTCTAAGATTCCCGTGTGGCTTCTTGTGTGGCTTCTGTCTCTTTGCTGAGACTCCCAATCTCCCCCAAGTGTTGGAACACTCACACACTGGATGCTTTAAGTTTTCTCAGATAGTTCCAACGTCTTTGTCACCATAGGATTGGAGTCTGTATATTGTCTTTTCCCACAAAAGTTGCAATTTTCCTGGTTCTTCTTGTGCCAAGTAATTTTTCATATCCTCTACATTTTGGACGTTTTATCATAAGATGCTGGATCGTGTTTGAGGCCTTGGGAGAATGCCAGTTTCAATTAGAAGATCAACCCCAGCTGGACTTGAGCTGCTGGTTCTGGCTGCCCCTCATGCTGGGGCTCCCGGGTCACACGTCTGCAGTGTGTTTAGGCCTGTCCTATGTGTGCACTGCCCAGTGGCTGGTCTGGACACAGGCAGCATCCTGCCTCCAAGTTGCTCCCCCAGCTATCCAAGGTCAGATCCATGCTGTGCTATGAGTTCACAAGCACGGGGGGGGGGGGGGGGGGGGGGGGGGGCGGGGGGCGGGGATTACATCACCCAAGCGCCCCCACCCCGCACATTCCCAGGGGGCCGGGGTATTATAGTCG